>VSMD01028347.1:0-112563 GCA_008750895.1 Mirza zaza | reverse complement strand
CAATGTGTTTTTTTTTTTTTAATTATTATTTTTGGTGCAAAGATTTGAGGTGAACTAACCCAAAAGCTCTCGACACTGACTTAGATACCAAACGCCATATGAAAGAGAATTGTTATTCTATGGCCCTATTTAGGTTGGAGAAGGAATCTGAAATGCATTAAATTATTTTACAAGAAGAATGTTCTAAAGAAGACAGAGTAGGGCCAAGTGGGAGTTAGCATCTGACGACTGATCACAGATCATCCTGCTGCTGTGACTGACTCTTCCATGCCGGTATTCTACTAAAGGGAATTTATTAGGGGCTCTAGCAATCATTTCCACCTTCCCTAAGTCAAACTCAAAAGCTGAAGAAGAGAAGGAAGTTACCAGGAAGTCTCTCCTTTGTTTTTGACTCATACTCTTAAAATCTCTTTCATCTGTTATTCTGAATGAATAAAGGTTTCTGCATTCCTTCTCTAATACTTATCTATTTTGGGGGTTTGGATTTGAACTAGTAATTGGAGCTTTGCAAAATAGTCTTAGCAAGCAGAAAAAGACTGGAAGGTTTTGGAAGATTTTCACTAAAGTTACCTTCCAATAATATAACAAAAAATATAAGAAAGAAGCTGTAGTTACAAATGACCAGCAATTCTGTCATGCTAAGTTCACATGAACGAATGGAGGCAGTTTCACGGTGGGTCTCTCGTGCCCATAGGACATGGCCCGCCAGGACTCTTTTGAAAGGTGAGCAGACATTCTCCAAAAGAGAAGGAATGAAACCTGAGTGTAGTATTTGTAAATGTCCTTCCACATCCTGACTGGTAAAAGCACGAATCATGAAGGGTCTAACTCACTCTGCAAAAATGCATCACAAACAAAGTGAGAGTTACAAAGTAAGAAATGTCCTCATAGACATATCTGAAAAGCGACATGTCACAAAAAGACAGCACCTCGCTGAGAAGTCATCTTTAAAATATTGAAAATATTGAAAATTCTTTTTGTCAACTAGAGTGGTCTGGTCTACCCCCAGAGGATCATATCAGAATCTTCCGGTAAGTAGAACAAGTGTGGACTGAAAAACTATATTCTATACCATAAACATTTCATTTTTGATTAATAACATATTCTAGAAATTCTCTTATGTTAAAAGAAGATGCGAGAGGTTCATGTTTATAAAAATGGGATTAAAAGGTTGATAAACTATTTAGATAAGATCTCAAATATTAACAAGCTACAGCTTAAGAGTTGAAAAATTTGCGAGAATTTAAAGGTAAATTGACCTTTTCCTTGTGAAGAAACTAGGAATTCAATTGGATTTGAGCAAATATAGAAAATCTTATAAAACCACTGAGGCTTGCTTGTAACTTTGGGGAGACTCTCCTCCTGGTAAGGAACTTTCATGTCAGAAGGTCCTACTTCACAGATCTAGAAAATGCCAGAGGTTTAGAGGGGGAGAGAAGAAAATTAATGGGGAAGAAAAAGGAGTAATCATATGAACTTTTTTGATAAATGTTTAATTATTAGTATTGAATCCAATACGTAAGAGTGATAATAATAGGTGTTGGTTTTAATTATGCCCTGAAGAACTCAAGGCACTTATATATTTATCTTCTCACTTGGGCAAGAAATTGATTCGGTCAAACAGAGAACATTATTCCCATTTCTCAACTGGAAGAACAACTGAGTCTGGATCCTTGCGTTTGATGTCTTCTGGAACCCATAGCAGATGGTGAGCTTCACTGGAGGAAGACTTGATTTTTCAAAAAAGCAAGTACAAAATTTCTTTTTTTTTTTTTGAGACAGAGTCTCACTTTATTGCCCAGGCTAGAGTGAGTGCCGTGGCGTCAGCCTAGCTCACAGCAACCTCAAACTCCTGGGCTCAAGCAATCCTGCTGCCTCAGCCTCCCAAGTAGCTGGGACTACAGGCATGCGCCACCATGCCCGGCTAATTTTTTCTATATATATTAGTTGGCCAATTAATTTCTTTCTATTTATAGTAGAGATGGGGTCTCGCTCTTGCTCAGGCTGGTCTCGAACTCCTGAGCTCAAACAATCCGCCCACCTCGGCCTCCCAGAGAGCTAGGATTACAGGCTTGAGCCACCGCGCCCGGCCCAAAATTTCTTTATATTGATTCACGCAATGGAGGGGGTGGGTAAGGTCTTCAGTCAAGATGGGAACACCATATCTGAGGCCTGACGATGGGGGACCAGGGGTGGGGAACTTCTGTTTCCCCATCAGTCCAGAAAGGCCCATGGTTTAATGGCATGAGAATGGGTCTTTTTAGATGCTGGAGAATAGGAAGAATTTGATATCTCTGGGTCAAAGTGACCCTTCTTTTCCTAAATTCTAAGCCTTTCCTACATGGAGGAAGTTGAGGCTAAAGTAAAACCTTTTTATAACATGTGTCTTAGCCAGAACTCTGAGTTTTGGTAATCACTGGTCTCATGGAAAAATGACCTAAATCTTGACCCATGGTCATTCTACTGTGTCAGTGCAGAAGGAATGGTGGGCCAGGAAGTAGAGACAATTAAAGCTCCATGCTAAGTTATTCATTTTGGGTCAGTCATTGATCGTATTTGGAAATGTTCTTGTTGTGCCTCGGGGAGATATTCAAGCCATCCTGCTGGTAAATTATGTGTATTCTGAGCTCTCAGAATAGAATTTCTTGATGTTCTCTCAAGACCACATTATACTCTTTGGACCCTTCCTGTCACCAGCTGCTATTGGAAGCTGTAATCACTGAGAAAAACCCCTAATAACTCCGTTAACTCTCCCAAAAAAGAAGATTTATTTCCAGATGTACAAATTTTCTACTTCTTGCATAGAAAATTAGCCCATGGGTCTTCTGTGTTTTGTCAGGCAGAACAGGGTCTTGGAACCCTCTAGTGTGGAGGCCAATGCTAAGGCCAGAAAATCCACACCTCTTAAAACACTCCCTGGCTGGATTTGGCAAAACTATTCAGAATGGCCACAATTACCACTGTCTAGATTCCCAAATGTTGTGAGGATTCAGCCACTTGCTCTTCTGAATAAACAGTCAGTGGTCTCAGGTTTATGGTTGGATATGTATATATGTGTGTGTGTGTGTGTGTGTATATATATATATATATATATATATATATAGTGGGGTTTTTTTTAGACAGAGTCTCACTCCGTTGCCCAGGCTAGAGTGCCATGGCCTCAGCCTAGCTCACAGAAACCTCAAACTCCTAGGCTCAAGCAATCCTTCTGCCTCAGCCTTCCAAGTAGCTGGGACTACAGGCATGTGCCACCATGCCCGGCTAATTTTTTCTATATATTTTTAGTCATCCAACTAATTTCTTTCTATTTTTTTAGTAGAGACAGTGTCTTGCTCTTGCTCAGGCTGGTTTTAAACTCCTGACCTGGAGCAATCCTCCCGCCTCAGCCTCTCAGAGTGCTAGGATTATAGGCGTGAGACATGGCGCCGGGCCTGGATTTGTATATTTTAACTAACATGGTTACTGTCACATAGCACTTTACTAGCGGGGCTTTCTCCTCCTCTATCTGCTTGGCAAAAGAGGCAGGTGGCCAGGCCCTTCCAGTGCATTAGCAGGATGGACCTGGATCACTTATTAAGTCTCTATAAATGCATCAGAAACCTAAAGCAAATTCGACACTGCATTTTACGTGGGTAACACCGTGAATGAAGTCGCTAAATGGTCTAGGAATACCTAGACCAAGTTCCCACCTTGGGGAGCCCTGGGATGATTAAAAACTAAGCCTGCAGTAAATTCAACAGTCAGCAAACAAATATTACAGATCTACTGGATTTTACATCAATCTGGCCAGGCCCAGTAGAAGTGAAGTTTGTTCATTTCATCTTTTGCTCCCACATTCCTCCAAAATGATTGCCTAGAGCATGGCATTCAGCACTTCCCTGTTCCTCTCCTGTGACTTCATATAATTGGTGCAGGTGTGTGATCAGTTTCCCTCACCGGCCTGCAGACCCTTTGAGGACAGACATGCCCCTTCACGTACACCCTGCCTGTCCCACACAGCAGGAGGGTGCGATACACGTTCCCCGAATGGAATGGAGGTGATAGATCACCACACAACTGGGTCTTTTGCTAAAAATCCTGTCTGTGCTAAAGCTTGGGGAAACCATTGCAGAAACAAGGGCAGACTTTCTGGGCGTGGTCCTCATCACAGAGGACCACTCTGCTACTTTGCGACAAGTGAGGGTTCCGGCTTGTCCACTGCCCCACTCCGAAAGCTCCAAACATGCCAACCGCAACCCAGCCCTCCGCATGTTACCCTTCGCTTTCGTCTCTGTCCTCCTTTCATCTTCTCGTAAAGGAGCTTCTTGTTCTAGAGTGAGGAGAAAAGAAAACACAAATGCAGAAGTATGGATTAAATTCGGTGGATGTCTATTTTAAAAAGCATTATTTGGTGTGTACCCTGGCTATCTGCATACGCATAATTTGGAAACAAAACTAGATGAAAGGAACGTCGCGTCAGAAAGATAGGCCGCAAGGGAAAAGCTGGTGGCTGTGCAGCTTTTAATAAAGTCCTCTGCCATGCCCCCAGGAACACCAGTGTCATCCACAACCACTTAAACAGGGAAATGCGACATTCTAAAACACAAGGGGCGCTAGAAATGCATCTTGTCACTTTGAACGGCCTTTGTTTAAAATAAACAATTTTATCCCATTTATTTTTGTATCTAACTCCCTTTTTATGAACTTTACACAAACTATTCTCTAGAGTAGTGTCTGACTATTAACAACAATTCTCTGTGTAAATAAACGAGACATTCTGACTTCTGCAACCATTCCTTCTGTGGCTTAAGTCAGTGCCCCCAGTCAAGACAATTGGAAAACCATTTGTTCTATAACATTTTTACTAGATCGAACCTTTTAAAAACTGCCAAAGAAACTTCTTGGCAGAAAGGAAAGTTATGTTGGGTGGCAGGGGGTGGGGAGAGAAAGCAGCTATGTTAGCACAGTTTGCATAAGTGTTTCCACATATTGCTGCATTTTAAACACATAGTGGACTTCAATGAGCTCTACAATATCAGGCACATGCTTGACATATTTCTATTTTTCTTCTACTGAGTAAAAGACAGAACACTTAACCTGGAGGCAGAAAGGGAGAAGGGAATTTGCGGGTACCTTACTTGTATTATTTTATTTATTTGATTTTTAAAAATCAGAATGAAAATAATATATGAAAGAGATGATTCACTTGGCTCTAAATAAAATACCCTAACATATTAATAGATTCTAAAAAAAAAAAGAAGATGACAGAATTCTGGTAAGGAACAAGTTTATACAACACTTGCATCCTCTGAGCTGTCTGGTTATAAAGATTTTTTTCTTTATGGTAGATTTGGAAGTGAAAATGACAAATGCCAAAATAAGCTTCATCATTTTCATGTTCATTAAAATCTATCCCACCTGCAATTTATAATGTGTATCTCTTGCCCAACCTCAACTATGTAGGGAGGTTCTGCCAGGAGGGAAGGAGCTTCTGCTGCCAAAAACGCCAGTACTGGCTGCAGCCTCTGTCTCCTGCTCACTCTGGGCATGGATTGATTTAATATCAGAAAGGAGAAAAGGCAGACTTGCAGATTAGTCCCCTGGGGAATGAGGATATTGCTGTGAGGCTCATTCTCTTCGGTCTGTGGTTGCCTTTCTGTGAATGTGACAACTTGATGCAGAGAATGTCCTGGGAGTTCACGCCAGAGCTGGGAAGGGAGGTACAGGTGAGGGGGAAGGAGGCGAGGACAGTGGCTTCTTCATGTGCAGCACCATGTTCAGCTGCTTGAGCTGGAGGGAGCATCAAGGGGCCCGAGCACTGGTACCATGGAGTGGGACTGTCAATCAGCCCTGGCAGAGTCCCGCTGTGTCACCAGCGGGGTAAGGCAGCATCATTTAAATCTCCTTTAGAAGATCTGGAGACAGATGATACTCATAAGGGCCTATATTCAAGAAGAAATGCAAGAAGTCTGGCTAGTCTTCCCCTCAGAGATGGTCCCTGTGTTTCCTCAAGAGCTAGGGTTAGGGTTAGTAGGATAATGCTTCCCCACCCCCACATGAAAGTTACCCACGCCTGTTATTGTATGGGCTGAAAGGCAGGGATTGGCAGGTATGGCGTGGGTAAAAGAAGTGTACAAAATGGATGACAAGAAACTAGACACTTCTCTAGACACCCAGTCCATGTCGATTCCTTGGGGAGTGGTTAACCATGTGAGCAGCAAGGAGTTCCTTCAAAGGGCTTTCCATTGTGTCATCAAGATTTTGGACAACTGCCCAGAAGCTGGTTTCAAATCACATTCCTAACTGGAACTGGGAAGCTTCTTGAAGAAATATCTGATTCCAGAGCTAGGACAGGGAAAGTACAAGGATGAATGAGCTGGAATATCTAATTAGGTTGGAAAGTAAGAAAGTGCTTAAAAAAAGATGGAATCATGTCAAAAGCAAAGAAAAGCCAGCTTGAAGAGATTCTTCACTGGCCAAATCTGGGACAGTTTGAACACTAACATAATAATAATAGGAATACATGAATCCCCACTGATACTAAATAAATAAGCACATTCATAAATAAATAAATAGGAAAGCAGGGGAAACACTTGCTTAGAATAGAATGCAAGCTAGTAAATAGAGAAAGAATAGTAGAATAAGAAAATCACCATTTTGCAACCATCATAGTTATAATTGATCCTGGTTGGCATCAGCGATGGATGCTGAATTTGTTGGTTGAAAGTTTAATGGGAAGCAGAGTATTTCCACAGTCTCAAAGTATCTTCCCAGAGAGTAACTGTTAATTTCAAAGGGGAAAATGATAATTTTACCCCAGAGGAACCCAGTGAACCTCACTTTAGTAAGGTGAATGGAGTCAACACCAGTAGTCATGGAACAAATTGATACTGTGTGCTTCCCAATGTAAAGCACTAAGCAAGGCCTACCCACAACTCAAGCCTAATAGCACAGAAACCCAGACAAACCCAAGCTCATCAAACCTGCTGAGGTCATGAAAGACAAAGGAAGTCAGAGAGGGTCCCTGTCTCCCATTTCGCCCGTGGCTCAGGTTCTGAGATGATCAGCTGCTGATGAAAAGGGGTGAAAGGCATTTAGAAAGGAGAAACATTTGCTTTTCCAGGCAACTTTTCCCCAAGTAAATAATGTTTAGCTGTTAACTGTGTGCATGTGGGGTGGGAGTGTGACTGTAGCCCCCAGTGCTGCAGTTACACACGTTGTCTGAAAGGCAACCAGTCCTTGATGAGACTCGTTGCATAGGACACACTGTGAACAATGAGCCGTGAAAAGACAGAGAATGCATTTGGCGTTTAAAGAACTCTGGAGTCAGATGGTCGGGTTCAAATCCCAGTTCCGTGGATCACCATCCGCATGCTGTTGAGCCTTCATTTTCCCTAAGCCTTCATTTTCTCATCTGTACAGTGGGAGTGATAAGGATGGACAGATCGAACGAGATAACTGAGGTAAAGTATTTAGTGTAGTGTCTGGCACATAGTACATGCTCAATAAATATTATCATTTACTATTGTATTATGTGATACAATTATAACTATTATTCATCTTTGTATTCCCATTACCTAACACAGGGCCTGGAAGGCACATGATGAGCATTTAATAAATGTGTCTTGATGCAGTAACAAAGAGAAAGAAACGCAGGAAACAAGGCAGACGCTGATATTTATAAATATGTGAATCATCGCTAAAGAAGCAGCTCAGCTCCAGCTAATGTCAGAAACAGGGAAGCATTGTTAGCAAATAAGGAAGCAGGGACTTGTCTGCAGTAGTATCATGAAAGATGGTGACTTTGTTAACTTAAAGGATAGCTGAGCTGAAGACAAGCTCGAGACTATCATTCTGGATAAACACTGAGGAAGGTGTGTGGGTCCCAGCTTAGAAAAGCAAGACACACTCAATCCACATTTCCATGTGACAATCACACAGATCATGGTTTATTGCCAGGGGGTGATGAGAAAATAAACAAGGAAACTTAGGTTTAAACAAACATATAGTTACAGATGATAAAAGGTGTGTAAACATTGGTCCCGGTCATGGATCTGTAATAGTACTTTCCTTTTCCATATGGGCCTAAATTCCAGTCCTTAGCTCAGATGAAGACACGGAATGGGAATGACTTGAGAGGAGCCCAAGTCAGGGTTTGGACAAGGAATCAGAGAGCATGAAGGGGAGAAGTTGGTCTCTTACCGCAGTGCTGGGAGTGAGTAGAACTTGGTTAGAGAAATCCATAAAGGTTTTCAAGAAGAGGTGAGGACAGTCGCAAAGAGAGAAGTTTCTGTCTCTCCCACCCTGCCATACCACCAATTCAGGTCTCTGCCCTTACTCAGACATTTCTTAGTCTCTAGCTTTCTTCTTTTCTATCATTTCCAGCCTACTAATTAAGCTGGATGCCCTTCCACCTGAGGCTTCAGTGCTGTCCTCCTAGTGCCCTTGACCTCCTCAATGGTAACTGAACCAATCAGCCACACCGGTCCTCAGTCCGATCTTCCTCTACCCTTGTCTCCCACCTTTCTAGGTAATTGTACCTGACGCATAGAGTACAGCCAGAACATGAAGCTGAACAGTGCTAAGTTGGGTTCGTTTTATTTTCATGTAATTCATCTCAACCATAAGTCCATAAGACCATAAGCTCTTTGGAAACCAGCACCGTGTACTGATGACTACTATGTACTAGGCAGCTAGTACAGTGCCTGGAACAGAGCGGGCTCAGTATCTTCTACTTGCTCCCTGGTGAACCTGGCCCTTGCTTCTGTTTGGCAACACTCTGCCCATCTCTTGTGGACCCCTTTCCAGTGCTCCTCTGTGGTCTTCTACTCTTTCCCTCCGTCTTTCTTCTCTCTTCTATTCCTCCCTTTTCCCTCTGTTCCTCTGTTCTTTCTTTTCAAAACGCCCTCACAGGAAAAGTCCCTATCATCCATTTCATATAAACCTGACATATTTCATATTTTCTTGTCATGCTATATTTGTATCATATACCAATTCTAGTTAGTTTTTCCTCCTTTGCAATGTCTTTGATTCTTACCCTTCTTCACGATGTTCACCGCCCTCGTAACTGGAATTGTTTCTCTTATTTCCTTCCTCACTTTAATCTCTTCTTTCTTCATTTCATCCTTTAATATGCCACCAGGATAACCTTTTGTGATTTCAGTCTTCTATTCAAGAACCTATAGATGTTTTTCTACTGAATTCAACATGTTTAATGAGACTAGTAGGCTTGAAAATGATTCCACAAACCAATTCTTCCTAACAGAACTGCTTATGAAAAAGACGAGAAATAGAATAACGCAAAATGGAGGGAGCAAAATTAACTTAGGGTTGTTGTTCCTTTGTTGTTTGAAGATGGCAAATGTGTGTAAGTTGAAGGCAGAGGGAATTAACTCAATGCAATGTTCAAGCAAGATGCTGAAAACAATGAAAGTGGACATTAACGAGCAGGGACATCTTTCTCTAAAACAGTGAAGCAGGAAGGGAGGGAATTTAGGTTTGAGATTTCGATATTCTCAGTGAAGTAGAAAGCTACCAGAAATGAGCTGAGAGGGATGGAGGACTTAGAAGGATTTATAAGGGCTTAGGCAGTTTGGAATATTTGCTCATTCATTCATTCATTCCACAGACAAATTGGCCACCTACTGTTATATGTGAAGTAACACTTCCAGGTATTTCCCTACTTTTCTCACGTGGCTGCAGCATTTGATTACATACGTCCAACCAAAGGAGCCTAGATATATCCCTATTCAATTGTGATCTTGTTTGGATCACTGTTCCAGCCTGTTGGGATCTTCCCGAATCCCAGCTCTGTCATGCAGTGCAGTCCTTTCCAACTTTGTGTCATCCTCAGAGAATCTGATAAGTGTTCTGTATATTTTTATTACAAACATTGATAAAAATGTGGAGTGAGGTATTGCTAAGACATGCAGGAGACCATGTGAAATGTCTGTCCCTGTTGACAGGGACTCTTTAACAAGCTCCCTTTTGGTGACATTCTATTGCCCAGGCTGTATCTCTCCACCTCTCCCAGTGGGAGACCATAAAAGATCTTGTCAAAGACTTTGCTGAAATCCAAATGCACCATGCCCACTTCATTTCCCTCATCAAGCTGGCAAGTAAATGAATCGTGCTGGCAAACAGAAGAGTATAATTAGATTGGCAAGACTTGTTTTCAGCAGACTGATGCCAAATTCTCATGATTTCTCTTTCTAAGTGATTATAAACAACTCCCCTGACAGCTATACATACTTGCTGGGACTGACCAGCAAGCTCATTGCTATGCATCTTGGAAATTTTTTTCTCTTTCTCTAAAGTGGAATTACATATTTCTGTTTCTAAACTCTGGCATCTTTTTATCCATTGATCTGCAGAGATCATCTCCTTTTACTCTAGACATCAAGTTTTTTTTTTTTTTTCTTTTTTTAGAAAATCATATACTTTTGATAAAATCCTATAAGAGCTGCATGAAACACTGGTGAAACTTTAGGATGTGTATGCAACGGGCTGTTGGATAGATCAGAGTAGAAGCTTCCGGAGACTGTAGTCAATGTTAGGTTGCTGTCTCTTTGGGTGGTTCTGGGATATTGGGATGGTAATCACTTTAGTCCCTCTCAACCAGAGATTTCTGAAAACTCAACTTATAAACATTTTTTCTTCTCCCCCCACCACCCCCATATTGCTTGTTTCCGCCACCAGTATCTTCAGAACACCAGAATGCAAAATCTACTAACAATTGAGATTGGACTTACCCACTTGCCCAAGCCAGGATAGTCATGTTCCGGATCAAAAAGGTGCTGGTGCAACTGGAATTCTCGACTGAACTCGGCTGTGTCAGGAGTGTTTTCTAGACATCCATCATCTACTGCAAACAGCCAAAGGTTTTTGAGGAATGGCCAAGGTAGTTATCATCAGTCTAAGACATAATTTGTCAAAAACAACTAGACATCCAAAGGTCAGAATCTGTTTGCATCAGCCTCTGTTCGTCACTTTCCCTCTGGGACCCAGTTTCCCTGTTGGATGAGACTGCTCATCCCAAACTCCTGTGCGGAGACTTGTTGGCTGTTCTCTAAACCCACTTCCATCTCCTCCTCAGCACAGAGTTAGACTAATTTCCCAGCCTTGCTTTGCAATCAGGTGGAGTCAGATGCCTGAGTTTGGGCCAATAGAATGTGGGCAGAAGTGATGTATCCACTTCCAGGCCTGGCCCATAAAAACCTCCCATATCATGCTCTACTCCTTCTCCCCTCCCCCTCCCATCTGCTGGTTTGCTTGGCTGCACGTTGCCCACCAGAGCAACTGTGGATGTCAAGGGTCAAAGAGACAGTCTGGGTTGCTGAACTATCCACCCCCACCACATCCTCACCCACCTCTGAAAGGGATTCCCACGAGTGAGGAATGAACTTCTATTATGTTGAGCCTCTAACATTTTTTATCTGTTATAACAGCAAGTGTTTCCTTAACCTGTATGCTTCCATTCATGACTCACTCTGTTTTCTCCTGAGTGAACTCTTCAGAAACTACTTCAGCTTCTTGGAGAAAGCATATTATATAACAGCAACAATCTCTGGACAGTACTTGACATTGTATGTTACAGTGCTAACAGCTTACGCTTTGGAGTCAGACGGACCACAGCTCAAGCATCAAATCCCAGCTCATATGTGATAGATGGGGTTAGTTCCTTTGGAAAGTTATCTTAGCCTAAGTCCGCTTATTCATCTGTGAGTGAGAATAATCACATACTTACCTTAAGGGGTTGCTTAAGGAATAGAGGATCATATATAGAATACCTGGCACTTCATAGGTTTGCCGTATGTTTTAGTTTCCTTTCTACTCTTTAAACGAGTTTATGCTATGACTGCTTTTTGAAATAACACATGTCTTCCATTCAAACAAGGCTCTCCCTCTTGGCTGCTGCTTTTTACCTAAGCCCTATCATTGCCAGGCATGATGCTCTAAAAATCAGTCATTTTTTTCCCCATCTCTAATGTATTTTAGACAGCTATAAAAAGGGGACAGAGTAGGGAATGCAAATTTTGTGCAGGGCTTGGGGAAGCAAAGAGGGTCTCATTTCAAAGGGATGCTGAGGCATTGAAGTCAATGGCTGAAAGGGGATCTATTGACAATTAGCCAGGTTGTCCAGCTCTTGAGACCTCTCTGAAGCCTTTCAGAAGCTTTCAGCATGCAGCCTCTCAGCTCTCCGCAGCATGGAGATAGTGTGGAAGCCATTAGCATTCTGAACAAATCTCTAAGGTGGCTCAATGTGGCTCCCTGCTTTGTTACTAAGCTATTTATCTAACATTTACATCTACGGCAATTAACATGTAGGAAAGGAATACCAAATCAAGAACATTCAGGCAGTCTGCATATGGCAGCTTTACAACCTTTTCACAATGCTTTCTCAAGTACCTCTGAGTGGGCTCAGACTGCGATGCAGAGATAAAACCTGCTCTGGGAACTGAACGGTTCTTAGGGCCTGAAAATGTGCCCTGACATTCACATCCTATCCCCGAGGCTGAGAGAGAAACTCTTCGAGCGCCCCTGCTCTGTCCAGGGTGAGTGGGCTGTGATTCAGAAGAGAGCGTGCATGGAAGGGAGAAGTCAAAGTTTCATTCTCGGATTGCTCAACTGTGCTGTTCTGTGTCATGATTCTCTGTGCGGCAGATTTCAAGTAATTTCTCACAAATAAAGGCTAAATTTAGCAAGTGATTTTTTTTGAATGCAAATTGTGGTAGAACAAATAAGGAATATATTAGCTTAATGGAAGGGTAGCAAAGGAAATGGCAGATAACCTGGGACAAGAAAGGGTCTGCGGTTGGGGTTTTATCCAACTGTATCAGCCTGGCTTGACTGCACTCCCCTCAGAGCTCCTAAGCACACATTGCTTAGATTACACAGGTCTGTGTTTCTCTTTTTTTCAGGATAACCTAGAACTGCACTGAATGTTTCTTTAAGGCATTGACTGTGTCTTCTCTTTACAGCTGAAGAGACTGTGGCCCAAGGAAGTGAAGTGACATGCTATATATAGTCAAGACTAGAACTCAGACCTCTTGACTCAAACACTGGGTCTCTTTCCATTCTTCCAAAACAGAATCACATGGAGGGCTGGTTACAACACAGCTTGCTGTGGGTCCCACCCTCAGAGTTTCAGATTCAGTAGGTGTGGGGTGGGGCATGGCCTGAGAATTTGCATTTTGACAAGTTTCCAGGTGCTGCCGCTGTTGCTGGTCCTGAGATCACACTTTAAAAACCACTGCATTATATTATATTTAATCAACCCAACCAGACCCCTCTAGAGACTGTTGCTTTCCAAACTCTGAGCTGGTCTTTCTTCCTAGCCATTTTCCAACCCTGGTCTTTCCTCTATTTTGCAAATGAGGAAAGTGAGGTGCAAAGTGCTTAAGTAACTTGTTTGAGGCCGCATAGGTTGACTTTGGGTTCGAACTCAGGTAGTCTGAGTCTAGAGCCATCACTGAGGTAAGCTGCTCAAAACCCAACATAAGTGTAGCCCACTCACCATTCTTTTTGGCATTGGAGGATAGGAAAGTGGGAGGGATACATAAGTAGCATGGAAAATTTCTTCTTTCTTTCTTAACCAATTTCTAGCCTTCCTGAACCCCCTCTCTCTCAGGCTACCTCCTGGCACTTAAATAAACAGGATTTTAGGATAGATGCTAATTGGGTGTTGATATGTGACATAGTTAAAATGTTCGAGAGAAGTAAGAAAAACAAACAGGCATGGATAATCCATGCACTAACCAGTTCCAAAGGCTCTAAAAATAAACAGAAGTTGTATCCTAGAAGAGGAAAAAACATTGTTCTCCCTTTTTAGTAAGAGTCACAAGTACAGAAAAGAGTATCAGTTCCCAAAGAAGGTTCGAGATAGAAAACAAGGTAAAGCCATGGCAGGGGAGTCCTATATGGGTGTGTGTGTGAACACCAGAATTCACACAAAGGTTCTAGGATAAATTTCCCTTTCCCATCTACTTACGAATACATATGGGCTCATCAGAATAGAAACATAATTTCTGGGAATATCTGTAGCTAGTGTTCAAATTTGTAATTTCCTTCCAAAGCCTCTGGTTTCCCTGGGAACCCGAGAGCATGTCCATTACCTGTTTTTCCAACAGGACAGGGATTTGGAGGGTCTGGGTAGCTTTGATCCTCACTGAAGTCCTTAGGAATGTTGTCGCCAGTCAGCTCGGCCACGATGTTGGGGATGTTGCCAAAGGGGCCCAAGTGCTGCAGTCCTTCATGAGCTCCACCTGCCAGGGAATCAGAAGTAGTCCATGGCAGTGCAATTAAGTTCATTTCAACCAATATTTATTCAGGCCTACCCTACAGGCAAAGCACTGTGCTCTGTGCTGTGAAAAGAAACTAAATAAATAAATAAAATGGCTCTTGCCCTCTAGAGGTTTAGAAATGTAGCTACAGAAACAGACACACACTGTACGCATATCACCTCCACACAAGGACAACTGTATATGTGCTATAATAGAAATGTGAATGCAGAATTATGGGAGCGTGGAAAAGGTAGAACTTCATTGGGCGGTTGGGATGGGAGGGCATCCTGGGCGAGCTGGAACTTGAGTGGCACTGACACAGGTGGCCAGAGCTCCGGAAGCTATCCCCGGAACTAAGGGCAAGATCTTGGGGTGAGAGTAAGAGGCAACTGTCATCCAGGTACAACAGGCTGAAAGCACATTATGAAAAAAAGATAAAGAAAAAAAAGCCACTGTCATCCTGCTGTTCTAGCTTAACCACTTGGAACTTTGCATATTTACTCCAGTCTTTTCTCTTCTGCATATCTTTTCATACACAAATATTTATTCATTTTTAATTTAATATTGAAGCACAAACATCTTTCCATTTGGCTGCATGGTCTCTATTTCTATAATTACAAATGGCTGTGTAGTTTTTTAATCCAGTGTCTGTACAATGGCATATTAACCATTCCCCTATTGTGACATATTTAGGGTTTCTCAATTTATTTTAGGCATTTAATTTTTTCCATATTTTGAATTAATTTTCCTCAGGATAGGTTCCCAGAAGTCAAATTATTGGAGCAAAGGCCATAAACATTTTTATGACTCTTTATATTGTATTACCAAACTGTTTTTCCAAAAAGGAGGTACCAAATTATAACATATCACCAACAGAATATGAGAATAACATTTTTTTTTTTTTTGAGACAGAGTCTCACTTTATTGCCCAGGCTAGAGTGAGTGCCGTGGTGTCAGCCTAGCTCACAGCAACCTCAAACTCCTGGGCTCAAGCAATCCTGCTGCCTCAGCCTCCCAAGTAGCTGGGACTACAGGCATGTGCCACCATGCCCGGCTAATTTTTTTTTTATTCTATATATATTAGTTGGCCAATTTTTTAATTTCTTTCTATTTATAGTAGAGATGGGGTCTTGCTCTTGCTCAGGCTGGTCTCGAACTCCTGAGCTCAAACAATCCGCCCACCTCGGCCTCCCAGAGAGCTAGGATTATAGGCGTGAGCCACCGCGCCCGGCCAGAGAATAACATTTTTACAACATCTTTACCAGCATTGGGTTTTATAGAAATAAATTTTCTTTGCTAATTTAAATTTTTTAAAATTACTGTTTTATTTTGAATGTCTTTGATTATTAGTTCAAATATTTTCACATGTGCTCACTAGTTTTAATTTCTTTTTTATGAGTTGTCTGTTTTTGCTCTTAAAATGTTAATGTTTCTCTTATAAATTTGTATGCACATTTTATATAATAAAGATATCAGGCCTCTGGCCATCACATTTTCAGCAAATATTTTCCCATGCTATCTGACTTTGATTCTGGGCATTATTACAATATTTTGCTAACATGAGTTTTTAATATTTATATAGTCAGATTTGTCATTGTTATTCTCCTTTATGATTCCTTCTTGTCCTTCTAAACTTACAAAGTTGTTGCCCATTCAGAAATACTACTAACATTTGGATATTTCTTTTATTTTTCCTATTTTAAAATTAACTCTTTAATTCATATGTTATTTATTTTAGTGTATGTAAAAAAGTTAACCCACCAGCATTTGTTAAATAATTCTAACCTTTCCCACTTATTTCATGCCTTTAAGAAATATTTTAGTACCTCATACATGCCCAAACCTGTTCTGAGCACCAAGACACAGCAGGGAATGAGATGGAACTTAAATTGCATTACTTGATTTACTATATATAACAATGCATGTTAATTTCTGTACTCTTTCTTTTTTTATAGCCTTAACATCCTATAAGGTGCAGGAAGCTTCCTTTTCCAGCACCAGAGCAGACTGTATCTTAGAAGGACTTCATATTTGTCAACTCCACTGGGACACAGGAGCCCCACATTGACAGCTCCCTTAATGCACGACCATCCTGTATGCAGTCCTACACATGAAGAGGCCAATTCAACATCAAAAGGTGCCTTGGTGTGCATGAAATTAGAGCCAAATCACATGAAAATGACTCCATGCTTCTGTCTTCTCAAGAAGCATCATCTTGCTGGGTATAGTGGCTCATGCTGGTAATCCCAGCTACCTGGGAGGCTGAGGCAGGAAGATCCACTTAAGCCCAGGAGTTCAAGGCTTCAGTGAGCTATGACTGCCTCATTGCACTCCAGCCTGGGCAAAAAAAAAAAGGAAGAAGAAGGATGGTTTTGCCAACAGGCCAGATTATTTAAGTCCAGTTGGATGAGGCTCCCTTGTCCCTGGATGAGCACTGGCACTTGCATTTGCTTTTTTGGCTACACCAGCTCCCCTTCGGATTGATACATTTTCTTCTTTTGGAAATGTTAGTATATTCAGTAGGACTGTGGCTAGACCTCAGTGTCCTAAGAATCATATTGTCTCTTTGAAGCGACTTTACAACACTATGTCTTCATTTATTGTTTGACTGAAGTTTAACCTTAAAAGGACAATCTTACCTCCTTTAATTCCTCTATTCCCCAAATTCAGACACCACCAAGTGGATGGATTATTTGTTTACGTTGTTTACAATTATGTTATATTTCATTGCTTTGTGATGAGAGTGGGTAGCTTGCAAAATTTCTGCATTTAAAAAAATGATATTTCCTTTGTAGACTATCATATCATTATTTTTGGAAATTTTCCATGTGAATATTTAAAATAGATATTTTATAAAATCCATAAACATCTAAATAGAGCCAAGTATTCAACATTGTTAGCTATATTATTTTATGTCCTTATTCATATTTTATCTGTTTATCATAATCTGATGGCTATGTGTTCAAATCTACTACTAACGATAAGTGACTATCAGTCTCTTTTTTTATTACTTACTGTTTTCACTTTCTCATTTTGATTCTGTGCTGGTTGATATGTCCAAGGCTATAAAAATCTTCATTTTACTTGTATTAGTAATTGGGTGCTACATAAAAATTGATTGCCAAATCATAAACTTTGACTCATTCTTCTTTGATTACCTTGCCATTCTCATTCTGTTGATTTGTATTTGGTTGGTAAATCCTCGACCATCCTTTTATTTTTAACCTTTCTGTATTTTTCTGGTGGTTTGTCCAATTCATACTGTGGTAACTACTTTCAGAGGTATTTATTGGGATACATATTTATTATTCCACATTAACCCAACAGCTGCAAAAGTTAAACAGACATATCAGAACACTTGGTATTGATGTATTTGAAGCTTTGTATAATCTTGGCACTGTAGCCACCGCTGTGCTTGCTATAGGGCATGCTCTCCAGTGTGTCAATACGTGTCTCAACTTTTGAAAGCATCCTGGCATTAAGTGCCAGGAATTATCCAAGTTGGCTCACAGGGGAACGCATGTCTTAATGCTCCATTGGTAATTAATGAAGGAAGCAAACACAGTTTCCCTTATGGAAGGCCTGCCAAGGCTCTGTTTACCTCTGTGCCCAGTGCCATTAAAATGAATACAGCACTTGTTAGGAAGCAACAGATGTTCAGCACCAGGCAGATACATTAGAACACAGGCTCTTTTAAAACTACATTTAATGATGTCAAATCAAGAAACACTCGCTGAGGTAGGAACTGTGGGAGATATGTAGAAATAAAAAAAAACTCTGTCCTTTGCACTCCAGGAGATGGAAATTTATAGACAACTAAAACAGTATAGAAAATAAAATAACTTGAAAGTTATATAGTTGCATATACAATCAAATGCTAGTTCATTATAATGCTTAGATTATGTTCTTCTACTGTCCCTAAAGCCAAGTCAACCAACACGTTATGATGCTATGGATGCTATTTGGTCCATTCATCCCAGTCTCCTTAACTATCTTACATTAACTGCACTAACAACCAAAAACATTTTTTTTAATTATTAATTATTCAATCAATTTTAAAAATGTTTATTGAGCACATCATATATGTCAAAACCTAGATAAGACACCAGAGGGTCAATGATGAACCAGATAAATGTAGACCCTACTCTCATAGAGTTTATGGTCTATAGGGATATAAAAAGAAACAAATATAATGCAGCCAGTTTTAGTGCACTTATAATGTGCCTGGAATACAGCAGGATGGCACAGTTGTGTAGACAGGAGGTATCTAACTCAGATCTAGGTCATGGAAGACTTCCTTCAGCCACATACCACACATCAGTGATTACAATTGGTGCTATAGAAAATATAAATGTGAAAGACATGGTTGCTGTCCATTAGTGGGTTCTTCATTCCAGTTGGTTATTCAAGACTAACAGAATAAGCCAGTAGTATGTAATAAGATATATTTCTCAATATAATTTATTGTGGTATAGGCAGTAAGTGGTTGTATAGACAACAGACCACTGTACAAATATAAGGTGGAGGGAAGTTAAGAAGGCTGCTCAAAGACTTTGCTAAAACTTAGGAGTGAAGTGACAAGGACTAGGATTACAGTGATTACAATGTGAGTAGAAATAAGATTTCTAGCAGTGCACAGGAGAGAAATGAGTCAAAAGTCTGCGAGGTTTCCAAAGTCTGCTGATTTGAGAAAAGAATGCCAGCATTGATAAAGACAGGATCTTTCACTTAGAGCTTCGAGATTATTTCAGGCAACTAATTAATTCTATCTTGTGATGATGCTTTATTTATCTGTTTCCACCACAGCCATGGCACTCTCCAAATGTCTCTAGAATAAATGGAAAATATTCAATTCTTGCCAAATGAGTTTTAAGCCCAGTTTTATTTATATAAATGTTGCTTTCTATAATAAAATCGGTACTATGCAGCTGTTTATTTCCAAGCTCTAGATATCAAATCATTGGTAGACTTTCTTTGTATTGTCATGGCAATAAAGTTCCACTTGGTTGTAATGCCCAGAGGCAATGGGGGGCAGGGAGTGAGAAAGAAGAGGAAGGGGACCTGAGTTGGTCTTATCTGGGTCAGAGCCCTTAAATCTACTACTTGGCCTGGGCTGGAACCCTCCATAAAAACCTGCCAAGCTTTTGCCCACACCCTGGCACTTTTCTGCATTCCTGTGCTCTGCCACTCACCTCTATTCTGCCTCCCCTGCATATTATCCCTTCAAGGTTGGCAGTTTAGCTGGCCAGTTGCCCTTGTTTTGTCTCTCGCTGGCCTTGGCTATCTGCTCAGCTCCAAGCTTTGCCACCCACGGATTGTCCACTGTCAACACTGCTCCTAGCAGAACTCCTAAAGACCACCAGCTGGGGTCCAGCAACTCCAATGCTCTCTTGCCCAGAACAGGGCACTAATTTTTCTGGGTTACTTAAAACTACTCTGAGTTTCACATCCATTTTCCTGTCTTAATGATTCTGAAGATCAGCTGTCAGTATCTAGTAAACAAAAATATGAAAATTGAGGCCAGGATGGTAGATAAGTTACTGAACCCTGTTGAGGGTGGGCAATCACTTTGTGGTTCTCCCCATATACAGGCTAAATAAATCTATATGTGAAGAAGGAGAAGGAGAAGGAGAAGGAGGAGAAGAAGGAGAAGGAGAAGGAGAAGGAGAAGGAGGAGAAGGAGAAGGAGAAGGAGAAGGAGAAGGAGAAGGAGAAGAAGAAGAAGAAGAAGAAGAAGAAGAAGAAGAAGAAGAAGAAGAAGAAGAAGAAGAAGAAGAAGAAGAAGAAGAAAGGAGGAGGAGGGAAAAGGAGAATTGAATACCTACCAACTCTCAAAATTTTACTTGGTTCTGAATAGTTGTGGGCATTTTGTTGTACTGTTTGGATTTTTTTAGTTGTTTAGTTTTAGAATAAATCTCTGGCATCAATACCTTATCTTAATGTCATTTGATTTTCCAAAATATTGTGCATAGAAAATAAAATCTGAGTTAACTGAGGTTTCCAATTATAGGAACAACTCACCCATATGGAATATGATTTTCCACATAGCATTCAGATTACTGAAGCATCCCCTTTAAGATCAATATGTATTTATTTATTTAATTTTATTTCAGGGCCAGGCGCGGTGGCTCACGCCTGTAATCCTAGCACTCTGGGAGGCTGAGGCTGGCAGATTGCTCGAGGTCAGGAGTTCAAAAGCAGCCTGAGCAAGAGCAAAACCCCGTCTCTACTATAAATAGAAATAAATTAATTGGCCAAATAATATATATAGAAAAAATTAGCCGGGCATGGTGGCGCATGCCTGTAGTCCCAGCTACTAGGGAGGCTGAGGCAGAAGGATTGCTTGAGCCCAGGAGTTTGAGGTTGCTGTGAGCTAGGCTGACACCACAGCACTCACTCTAGCCTGGGCAACAAAGTGAGACTCTGTCTCAAAAAAAAAAATTTATTTCAGTATATTATGGGGGTACAAATATCTAGGTCACATATATTGCCTTTGCCCCATCCAAGTCAGGGCTTCAAGAGTGTCCATTCCCCAGACAGTGCGTGCGGCACCCATTAGGTGTGTATATACACATCCCCTCCTCCCCGCAACCTGCCCGACACCCAATGAATGTTACTACTATCTGTGCACATAAATGTTGATCAGTTAAAATAAATTTAATGATGAGCACATGTGGTATTTGTTTTACCATTCTTGTGATACTTCACTTAGTAGAATGGGCTCCAGCTCTATCCAGGATAATATAAGAGGTACTAGATCACCATTGTTTTTTGTGGCTGAGTAGAACTCCATGAGTAGAACTCAGGCTGCTTTTGAACTCCATGGGCTCCAGCTCTATTCAGGATAATACAAGAGGTACTAGATCACCAGTGTTTTTTGTGGCTGAGTAGATCACCATTGTTTTTTGTGGCTGAGCATTTTATTAATCCACTCATGTATTGATGGGCACTTGGGTTGTTTCCACATCTTTGTAATGGTGAATTATGCTGCTATAAACATTCTAATGCAGATGTCTTTTTTTATAGAATATCTTTTTTTCCTTTGGGTAGATGCCCAGTAATGGGGTTGCTGGATCAAATGGTAGTTCTATTTGTAGCTCTCTGAGGTATCTTCATATTGCTTTCCACAGAGGTCGAACTAGTTTGCAGTCCCACCAGCAATGTAGGAGTGTTCCTCTCTCTCTGGATCCATGCCAACATTTATTGTTTTGGAACTTTTTGATAAAGGCCATTCTCACTGGAGTTAAGTGATATCTCATTGTGGTTTTGATTTGCATTTCCCTGATGATTAGAGATTTTGAGCATTTTTTCATATGTTTGTTAGCTATTAGTCTATCTTCTTTTGAAAAGTTTTTGTGCATGTCCTTTGCCCACTTTTTGATGGGGTTGTTTGATTTTTCTTGCTGATTTTTCTGAGTTCTATATAGATTGTAGTTATCAGATGTGTAGCAGGCAAATATTTTATCCCATTCTGTAGGTTGTCTGTTTGCTCTCATGATAGTTTCCTTGGCTGTGCAGAAGCTTTTTAATTTGGTCAGGTCCCATTTATTTATTTTTGTTGTTGCTGTGATTGGGATCTTCTTCAAAAACTCTTTGCCTAGGCCAATGTCTATAAGAGTTTTTCCAACATTTTCTTCCAGAAATCTTATAGTTTCATGCCTTAGGTTTAAGTCTGTTATCTACCATGAGTTGATTTTTGTGAGAGGTGAAAGATGGGGATCCTGTTTCAGTCTTCTACATGTGGCTATGCAGTTTCCCCAGTACCATTTATTGAATAAAGATTCTTTTCCCCAGTGTATGTTTTTGTCTGCTTTGTCAAAGATTAGATGGCTATATGAGGATGGTTTTATATCTGGGTTCTTAGTTCTGTTCCATTGGTCTATGTCTCTGTTCTTGTGCCAGTACCATGCTGTTTTAGTTATCATATCTTTGTAGCATAGCTTGAAGTATGGTAAATTGATGCCTCCCAATTTGTTCTTTTTGCTTAAGACTGCTTTTGCTAGACAGGGTCTTCTCTGGTTCCATATGAAGTGTAGAATTATTTTTTCTCGATCTGTGAAAAATGATGTTAGTATTCTAATAGGGATTGCATTGAATCTGTAGATCACTTTGGGTAGTATAGGCATTTTAACAGTGTTGATTCTGCCGCCCCATGATCATGGTATGGTTTTCCACCTGTTTACATCCGCTGCTATTTCCTTCCTCAGTGTTTTGTAGTTCTCCCTGTAGAGGTCTTTAAGCTCCTTAGCTATATATTCCTAGGTACTTTATTTTCTTTGTTTCTATTGTGAAGGGTATTGAGTCTTTGATTTGGTTTCCAGTTTGACTGTTGCTGTCATATAGGAATGCTACTGATTTCTGTACATTGATTTTGTAACCTGAAACTTTGCTGAATTTGTTTATCAATTCCAGTAGTTTCATGGCAGAATCTTTGTGGTTTTCTAGGTATAAGATCATATTGTCAGTGAAGACAGATAGTTTGACCTCTTCTGCTCCTATTTGGATGCCCTCGATTTGCTTCTCTTATCTGATTGCTCTGTCTAGGACTTCCAGCACTATATTGAATAGAAGTGGTGATAGAGAGCAACCTTGTCTGGTTCCAGTTCTAAATGGGAATCCTTTCAATTTTTCCCCATTCAATATGATGTTGGCTGTGGGTTTGTCATATATGGCTTTTATCACTTTTAGGTAATATCCATCTATGCCTATTTTGTTAAGTGTTCTTATCATAAAAGGGTGTTGAATTTTGTCAAAGGCTTTTTCTGCATCTATGGAGAGCATCATTTGGTCTTTGTTTTTGCTTCTATTTATGTGGTGAATTACATTTATAGATTTGTATATGTTGAACCATCCCTGAATCTCTGGGATGAAGCCCACTTGGTTGTGATGGATTATTTTCTTGACCAGCACCTGGATTCGATTGGCTAGGATTTTGTTGAGAATTTTTGCATCTATATTCATAAGGCACATCGGTCTGTAGTTTTCTTTTTTTGTTGCAACCTTTCCTGATTTTGGAGTCAGGGTGATGCTGGCTTCATAAAAAATGTTGGGGAGGATTCCTTCCTTCCTGATGTGGAATAATTTCTGCAGGATAGGCACCAGTTCTTCTTTGTAGGTCTGGTGAAATTTGGGTGTGAAACCATCTGATTTGGGACTTTTCTTTTTAGGAAGTTTTTTTATTGCTGTTTCAATTTCGGTACTTGATATTGGTCTGTTCAGGAATTCTATTTCTTTATGATTGATCCTAAAAAGGCTGTTTGTTTCTAAGAATTTGTCCATTTCCTCCACATTTTCAAGTTTATGTGCATATAGGTTTTTACAGTATTCATAGAGGATATGTAGTATTTCTGTGGTATCAGCCATAATTTCTCCTTTCAGTTCCTTATTGACCTTATTAGAGTACTTTCTTTCTTTTTTTTTTTTTGAGACAGAGTCTCACTTTATTGCCCAGGCTAGAGTGAGTGCCATGGCGTCAGCCTAGCTCACAGCAACCTCAAACTCCTGGGCTCAAGCAATCCTGCTGCCTCAGCCTCCCAAGTAGCTGGGACTACAGGCATGTGCCACCATGCCCGGCTAATTTTTTTTCTATATATATTAGTTGGCCAATTAATTTCTTTCTATTTATAGTAGAGATGGGGTCTCGCTCTTGCTCAGGCTGGTCTCGAACTCCTGAGCTCAAACGATCCGCCCACCTCGGCCTCCCAGAGAGCTAGGATTACAGGCTTGAGCCACCGCGCCCGGCCTAGAGTACTTTCTTTTCTGCTTCTCATTAATATAGCAAGAAGTGGGTCAATTTTATTTATTTTTTTCAAAGAACCAACTTTTTATTTTATTAATCTTCTGTATAGTATTTTTGTTATCAGTTTCATTTAGTTTTGCTCTGACTTTTGTTATTTCTTTTCTTCTGCTGGGTTTGGGGTTGGTTTGCTCATCCCATTCCAGTTATTTGAGATCATTCATTAGATTGTTGATTTGTGATCTTTCTCTCTTTTGGATGTAGGCATTTATGGATATAAATTTTCTTCTCATGAATGCTTTAGCTGTGTCCCACAGATTTTGATAACTTGTGTCTCCTTTATCATTTAGTTCAAAGAATCTTTTGATTTTGTCTTAATTTACTCCTTAACTCAAAAATCATTCAGCAGGAGGTTGTTTAGTTTCCATGACTTTGTGTAGAGGTGAGAGTTTCTATTGGAGTTGATTTCTAATTTTATTCCACTGTGGTCTGAGAAGATGTATGGTATAATATCGGTCTTTAAAAATTTATTTAGATATGCTTCGTGGCCTAGGATGTGGTCAATCTTAGACAATGTCCCATGAGCTGATGAAAAAAATGTATATTCAGTGGTTTTTGGGTAGAATGTTCTGTAAATGTCAGTCAGACCCATTTGTTCTAGAGTTCTGTTTAAGTTCATTGTTTCTTTGTTTATTTTCTATTTGGAAGATCTGTTAGAGAGGTGTTAAAGTCCCCAGCTACTACGGTGTTGCTATTTATCATTGTTTAGATCAAGTAGGATTTGCTTTATGTATCTGGGTGCACCTGAATGAGGTACTTAAATATTTAGAATTGTTATGTCTTCTTGTGGAATTATACCCTTCACCATTATATAGTGACCCTTTTTGTCTTTCATTATTTTTGTTGATTTGAAGACTAAATTATCTGAAATTAGAACTATTATGCCAGTTTTCTTTTGGCTTCCATTTACATGAAATATTGTTTTCAATCCCTTCACCTTGAGTCTGAATGCATCTTTGTGGGTTAGATGTGTTTCCTAAAGACAGTCACTACTTGGCTTGTGTATATTTATCAATTTGGCCAGCCTATGTCTCTTTAGTGGATAGTTCAAGCCATTCACATTCATTGAAAGAATTGACAAGTGAGGCAGGTTTCTATTCATCCTGTTGCGATGAGCTTTGTTGTTTTGTTTTCTCTCTTGAGCCATTGTGATATCTGTCCTTTGACCTTTAGCTTTTGGATGATTTTATACTGGTGAGAGTTTCTTATGCTGTTCCGTGTGTAACATTGTTCTGAGTACTTCCTGGAGGTCAGGTCTTGTCTTGATGAATTCCCTCAGTCTTTGCTTTTCTGAGAAGGTCTTTATTTCTTCTTTATATAAGAAACTTAGCTTCACAAGGTACAAGACTCTAGGCTGGGCATTATTCTGTTTGAGAAAAGTGAGAATGGGGCCCCAGTCTCTTCTGGCTTGTAAGGTCTCAGTTGAGGAGTCTGCAGTTAGTCTGATGGGTTTTCCTTTGTAGATTACCTACGTCTTTTACCTTACAGCTCGTAGGAGGGCTTCTTTCATGTTTATTTTGGCCAGTCTGATAACTATGTGTCACAGTCTCTTCCTGTTTGCAACAAATCTCCCAGGAGTCCTTTGATCTTCTTGTACTTGGATATCTAGATTTTTAGCAAGGCCAGGGAAATTTTCCTCCATTATATCCTCAAATTGTTTATCCAATCCTTGTGTGTTTTTTTCTTCACTCTCAGGGATGCCTATAATTTTCATATTAGGCCTTTTCACATAATCCCATATTTCTTGTAGGCTTTGCTCTTTTCTCCTATTTTTCTGCTCTATTTCTGCAACTGACTTATTTAATTGAAATGTGTTATCCTCAATCCCTGAGATTCTTTATTCTGTTTGATCTACCCTATTCTTGAGTCTTTCCACTGTTTTGTAATTCCTTGAATAAATTCTTCATTTCTAGAAGTTCTGTTTGATTTTTCATTAATATTTCAATTTCTTTAGATTTTTCATTAATATTTCAATTTCTTTAGTGAATTTTTCTTCCAAGTCCTGAATTTTTTTTTTAGTATATTTGCATTGAGTATCCATTTTCTCTTGTATATTATGAGTTTTCTTACAAACCATGTTTGAAATTCTTCTTCTGTCATTTTCGCGTTCTGAATTTGGTTGATATCCATTGCTAGAGAGCTGGCATTCCCCTTTGGAGGTGTGCTTTCCATTTGATTCTTCATACTTCCAGAATTCTTTCACTGATTCCTTCCCATCTAGAGCAGCTGTTGCTCCTTAACTTTGGATTTTCATTTAGATAATGACACGCCCAGTTAAGTCTCTGAGCCAGTAGGTGGTGCTTATGGGTGAGATTCAACCACACCCTGTGTGATGAGTCAGTAAATGCAGTGAAAGGGCATGCAAATTGACCTCCCTGTCAGTAGGTGGTGCTTGCTGGGAGGAGCAAGCTGCAATGTTGTTTTTGGGTCCTGTTACCAGTCTTGTTCCTTTGGAGAGGCACTCTAGTGCCTCAAGTGGTGGGTGGAGCTCTGGGACTTCCAGGTGTGTCCTTATTCTCCACCTCAGTGGGGACAGGTGGGAGAGTGAGGCTGGGCAGGGCTGGATTGCTCCCCAACTTCTTCCTTTGGAGTCTCCCGTAGTTTCAGGTGCCTTTCCTTCTGACCCCCATCTGATCTATGTTTGTTTGCCTGTTTGCTTTTTTCACCTTCATCTAAAATCTTTCTTTCTTGCAGAGACACTCTGGCTGGAGGCTTTTCTCGTCCACCATCTTGTCTCCACTAGAGATCAATATGTATTTATTTACTCAATTTAAGGAAAAATTTTACTATGAATTTTAGGTGAATACTTTAAACAGGAGTTTGGGAATATGATTTTGCCTCTTCTTGATAATTTGGGAATATTACTGGGAATATAAATGACCTTATAGTGTTGTATCAGTGTGTTTGCAGAGCATACAGCTACATACTATATTGAATGGTCCCGGCTGCTATGATTTTTAAAGTTCTTTGCCTCCTCACTCCTTATAAGCTATTAATACACAAACAAATAAGTTGGGAATGGGCCTTGACCCTGCAAGTCTCTTCTGATTTTGTGAAGATGCAGATTCTGATCCACGCTGAAGGGTGGGGCCTGAGATTCTGCACCTCTAACAACTTTCCAGGGCATGCTGATGCTGCTGGTCATGAACCACACTTTCAGTAGCAAGGGGCTAGAAAATGAGAGAGCCAGGTTTATTAGAATTATATATACAATGAGATTAAGTTAGCTCTGCAAGTGTCCGTGTCACTCTTACCTTATGGAATTTTCAACATCTAGTGAGGCTGCTAAGTGACTTCTTAAAAGTCACCCAGGGATTCAGATAAGGGAGCTGTAGCTGAAGTTGAAATCCTTTTATTTAAGGTTTACTCTAACGAGGCATCTCTCACAATTCACAAGAAAAGGCTCCTGCTGCACCATTTCTTATTCACATTAATTCTGTGGGATTAGAAGTAAATACCTCCCTTGGAGGCACAAGTGACATCATCCATAGAGCCTGATGGCATCACACCACAATGCAAGAGCTCTCCTGGCTGGGCATAGTGGGGGCAGTTTTGATAGAGGTCAAGATTGGTCAGAAAAGAAAAACATAGATGGTGCCAGCACCACTTCCCCACTCTTTCTTTTGGTAATGTTACGGTTTTGATAGTTTCAAGGTGCTTTCATATCCTTACTAAAAACATTCTAATGAGGTCAGTAGGACAAGAATTACTGCTCATAATTATAAGTGAGAAAGTGAGCCCTGGGAGAATGTTACTTGCCTAAAGCCACTCAGCAAGTTGATGCCCTTCAGATTCCAGCAGGGTTTCCACTCCAAGATGGCACCAGGAGAACCCCGCAGGGCCTTACGCGGCCCATTCATTGATACACTTCACAGGGGGTTTCGGTCAGTCTTCCAAAGATTAGCTCTAGCTCCAGAGCAATAGTTGATAGAACAACCTGTCAGAATAACAGGCCTTTCATAGTTTCCAGCTCACTGAGAGGATCCAGAGTGCCAATGACCATTACAGAGCCAGGCACCAGCAGAGTCACCAAGATTGGAAGCCAGCTGTTGTCCTGCTACTGTGGTTCCTTCAGGTCTGTGTGCCCATCCCATGCCAGAGGGTTTGGAGCGTCCACACATAGCCTCTGCCCTGCAGACTCTGCCTCACATTTGGTAGCAAACAACCTGATAAGCTCACAGCCAGCAGAGCCTCCCCGGTGCCCTCCTCCGCCCACAGCCCCAGAGAGTCATGCGACCGGGCATCGTGCTGGACAATAAAGGAGGATTGTGACGGGGCAGGCTCGTGCCAAGGAGCCAGTCACCCACCTCATAAAAGGGGAGTTCCGTGAGGAGAGTCTGGCAGGGAGCGGGCACTCTCGCCTGAATACCAGCCATTCAGCTGGAGGGAAGGGATCCAGCAGTTTTCACTTATGTTACCACAAACAGCACATGCTAAAAATACACTGCGGTCTTGATACATCATTTATGAAGCGAGGACCAGTTTTTCTTTTGTCAACGGTCTGGGTGACAGACGCAGTCAGAGAGGTTATTCCAGCAAACGCCTGGCCTCCTTTGTTTTTTCCCCTCAGACTCCTGACAGCTGAAGGTGCAGGGCAGAGAGCACCGAGGCAAGGAGGAGAGAAGGTGGAGAAGGCAAAGGGCTCCCCAGGCTGGGCCAAGAGGAGCCCCAGGGCCCAGGAAATCCCCAGAGCCCTGCTGAGGAAGGTCTGACTTGCACCAAAAGTTTGGTTTCTTTCCATGACTTAAGGTAAACGCACACACTTTTGCAAAAAGAGCAATCGCTGCTCCACAGTGATTGGAGGACTAATCAGTCTGCTTCCTTACAAGCCGTGCCTGGGGTTTCTCCTGAGAACAGCATTCAAGCAGTTTCATCACACATTAGTGTCCCCAGTGGACACTAAGAGGACAGAGGGAAGGAGAAAGGTCTGGAGAAGGATAAACAAGTTAGCCCTTAAATATGAGGGGGAGAAGCCTGAAAGAAATGGCCAACATAAGGGTGGGATTTAAGATATTAGATGTCTAGTATCTATGCTTCGGCTTCTTGCAACCCAAGTAATTCAAGTGGGTAAAAGGAAGAAATGAAAAGAACTGAGTCATTTCTGTGCATGTCCTTCTTCAAAATTAATTCTGTGTATTAAGACTTTTTTTTTGCCTTGATTTCTGGTGAGAAATGAGAGTCCTAAAATTCAAACATATTTATGAAAAGCAACTATTTTCATATCCTGAGCACCTACAGACAAGAAAGCACCTTTTATACAAAGAAACTTTTCTAGCTTCTTCTTGTTAAGGTCCTGGAGTTCAAATCCACATTCTGCCACACACTCTGCGATTCTGATAGCCTCTCAGTTTCATTGGACCTCAGTTTCTACCTTTTTAACTGTGGATAATATGCTTGTGGGAGGATCAAATCAGCTAGTCTATGTAAAATGTTTATATCATTGCCTACTATGTAATAAGCACTCAATAAATGTCACCTGCTTTTATTACCTAATCAACATTTCTTAATACACAATTAACAGAGCCTAAATTAATGATTTTACATCTTTTTCATTCTGGTGATCACGGCCCTGTATTTGGTGTATCAAGCAACAGGGGTTGAAGACAGTTGAGTTTTATTAGCATCAGTGCCTAAAACTAAATACAGCCACGTGTTGCTTAACAATGGAGAGAGATGCATTATTAAGTGATTTCATCATTGTGCAAACACGGCGTGTACTTACACAAACCTCGACGGTGTAGCCCACTACACTCCTAGGCTATATGGTCTAGCCCTGCTGTCCCCAACCCCTGGGCTGCTGACTGGTACCAGTCTGTGGCCTGTTAGGAACTGGGCCACACAGCAGGAGGTGAGCGGCAGGCAAGCAAACCAGCGAAGCTTCGTCTGTATTTACAGCCATTCCCCGTGGCTATCATCACTGCCTGAACTCTGCCTCCTGTCAGATCAGCGGTGGCACTAGATTCTCATAGGAGTTTGAACTCTACTATAAACTGTGCATGTGAGGGATCTAGGTTGTGTGCTCCTTATGAGAATCTAACGCCTGCCTCACACCCCCTCCACACCCCCGTCAGTGAAAAACATGTCTTCCGTGAAGCCAGTCCCTGGTTCCAAAAAGCTTGGGCACTGCTGGTCTAGCCTATTGCTTCTAGGCTACAAATCTGTACAGCATGTTACTGCACTGAATACTGTAGGCAGCTGTAACACAACGGAGAGTATTAGTGTATCTAAACATACCTAACTATAGAAGAGGTACAGTTAAAATAAGTTATTATCTTATGGGACCACCATCATCTATGTGGTCTGCTATTGGCAGAAATGTCATTATGGGGTACATAACTGTAATTAAATTAATACTTGTGTTCATCCTGCTCATTTTTTTCAGGGCAGGCTTCCCCTATCCCCACCCAAGTCTCATAATCCCTTCTCTTAAGGAGCTTGCCCTCCAGTAACGGGAGGCAAAACAGGTCCACATACATATATCTAATGTAAAAGTCAGTTTGGTGAAACAGACCATGAACACTAGATGGGAAGGAAATCTGTCTCCTGCAATGAGAAAATGAGCACATGATCAATTACATTTAGAGATGGATATACCACCTCCTCACTCGGCCCCGCCTCTCCAGTAACAGACTTTAGTTTAAGCTGTTTAGCAGAATGGTGAGGGCTTGTGTTGCAATAGCCACATTCTCTAAACTCATGACGAGTGACCCCAAAGCACACAGCACTTGGCAATTGAGACAAGCAAAGGAATGATTCTATCTCTGCTGAATTGGCTTATTCGGCGATTTGCCTCAGGGCAGGAGGCTGGCCCAGGCAGTTTGCTAGAGCTGTCCTTCTGCTCTGAGTTCCAGCCTGGTCCCTCGCAGGGACTGCCCGAGACAGCCACATGGGCAAACACCCTGGCTGGCATTATTCTGTCTCTGCAGGAGAGATCTGAATTGGGCTGAGCCTGTTGGCAGATAAGCAAAACGAAACCAATTGCTCAGATATTTTGTCTTGAAAGGCGTTTGTTTTCATTCCTTTTCTTTCTTCTTCTGCCTTTCTCCTTCATCCTAGGATCTAAAAAACTCAGGCTCCTTGGGGACCAAAGGCAACATTATCATCATCTACTCGAAGGCACGCAAACAGTGAGAGCAGAAACACGGATTCTGAGCGAACTGCATTTGTAGCTTTCACGTCTACATGTGGTCCCAATTTAGGATCACAAGCAAAGCTGTTTATTTTAGAAAAGCTTTTTAGTTCACTTTTAAGGTATTTTGCTTAGGCATTGCTTGCTTTTCAAAAGGAGAAAATGTGTATTTTTTTCCAAAGTGCTGTTTGTTTTGGCTGTTTACTCATTTGCAAAAGTTCAGATTTTATTTTGTGAATTTAACTAATTTTTCGGCAGCCACCAAAAGCCCCACCCCTCCTCAACGCATACGAACAAACCTCAAAAATAAAATAAAATAAAATAATTTGGAAATCAGGCATTTTTAAGATAGCTTTGGTAGGTTTCAAATAAAGCCATTTTTGAATAAGTGATTGGCAATAGCACTTTCTGCTCCTTCGTTTAACTTTTATTTGCTGCCTGAAGTGAGGACTCAACTTGGTGATTTGTATGGAGGCCAAGCATGTCTGTATACTGAGGCTAAAGCCCAATTTTGTCTTTTAAAAACTTTATTCTGTAATCCTTGTTGAAATTATATGACAAGGCTGAGGGTCAGAGTGGAGCTTAATTTGAGAAATCAGTTATTGTTGAAAAAGTAACGGGACATAAAATCGTGGTGGTGATCGGGAGTAGGTGGGAATATGGAAAAAAGTGTGAAAAAGGCAAAATATGAATTGGGGCCCTCTAGCATCTGGTTCCACATAGAGACCTGCTGCCTCCAATTATTTAAAGCCCCCAATGGCATCTTTTGTTCTTGAAACTGCACTTACTGATGACATTCTTTGTCCTGAACCTAGCCCCACTTCCCTGCTTTCGACGACATGACAAGTCCCGTGTGTCAACCCTTCGGGGAAGCTTCTCTACTAACATGATAATGAGCACTAACTACGTGCAGTGTTCTGCTCCTGTATGATGTATGTACACTTAGGGAAGGACTTTTGGGAGGATTATTTTAACTTGATGTAGTCACTTCACCCACAGGAACCGCAGGTCCCCTGGTTGCCAGCTACAGAGACAAGAAGGACATGTCAGGTTTTCAGGCAAGGAAAAAGGGTAGTGGCTGTGAGGATCCTACAGGCAGAAATCAAGATACGTAGAACATCAGAGGCAAACCAGAGCCAGGTAAATGCATAAGAAGTTCGTACTTAGTGATCCAGCATCCAAGGAACAGCGTCCCACACAAAGGAAAAGAGTAAAAGGAGATCTGCAGAAGCTTAGGAGAGAGGGGAGCAATGGGAATGGGTGAGCTGACACATGACATCAACAGCAAGACACCATGGTGGAGGTGACCCTATGCCACAGATCCAAAGCTCTTTGGTGGTTTCTGTTAAGGCTCATCTATCCAGCCATCCTGGGCTTCACAGGGGAAGCAGGTCACTGGGAACACACAGTTGAGGGAAGGGGTGAATAAGGGTAACAGAGACCATGATGGGCTCACTCTGCATGGGGTGGAGGCGGGAGTTGGCAGGGCCTGGCCAGCCTGCCTGGGGCCTCTTTATCTGCCGGCCTGGTGCTGGCAGTCCCCTTTCTTAGGTTCCCCACTGGCCAGGGAAGCAGTGCCTAGCAGGGACCAGGGGTACGTGGATTAGGAATGTAATTATTCCATTGTGTCAGTTCCTTCCATTTAAGACACGAGGACTTGATTTGGGTCAGGCAAGGCCTTCTGGGCCATGAGAAAGAACACTGTCACTTGGCCTTACAAATTGGTAACTGCATTAATTATCTACCCCCTACCTCTTTAAATCAGTAAGCATTCCTCATAAATAGCTAGAATAAATATTTGTTTTGGATAAACAGGGATCTCTTTGTAGAACATTCTTTTCTGTTTCTGAGTTTCTACCAGTTATTGCCCTTTTTTCTTTTTAATTCCAGCCTCGGGGGAAAGGGCATGCGGTGCGTGTATTACGGGCGGGAGGATGCTCAGACTGAATCCTCTACAAATCTTTGGCGATTTTCCTGGCCCGTGGTTTCCCCATTTCACACAAATATTCCCAACTTCTTCCTTTTGTATCCATGAAATCTCTGCTCGCCAATGGTTATTAAGAACAATAACTACAACAAAACCAACCGGAAAGGTTAGGTCCTTGTTTTTTTTGTTGTTGTTGTTGTTGTTGCCCAGGCTAGAGTGAGTGCCGTGGCGTCAGCCTAGCTCACAGCAACCTCAAACTCCTGGGCTCAGGCAATCCTGCTGCCTCAGCCTCCCAAGTAGCTGGGACTACAGGCATGCGCCACCATGCCCAGCTAATTTTTTCTATATATATTAGTTGGCCAATTAATTTCTTTCTATTTATAGTAGAGACGGGGTCTCGCTCTTGCTCAGGCTGGTTTCGAACTCCTGACCTCGAGCAATCCGCCCACCTCGGCCTCCCGGAGTGCTAGGATTACAGGCGTGAGCCACCGCGCCCAGCCAAAGGTCCTTGTTGAGTATCAACTGTGTGCCGGGCACCATACCTGGAGCTAGGACCCGATGGCACAATGGAGGGGACACACTCCAATGGTGACAAAGCCATGTGGACAGGGGTAAGCAATTCATGCCATATAGTCCGGGAGGTGGGCCTCTGGTGATACACACTCAGGCAGGGGAAGCTCTCCACATAGACACTGGAAATACAACTTGCAGAACTCTTTTCAACCTTAAAAATGGCACTCTCTCTTACGGACACATGGTAACAAGGATAAAGAAAACATAAGCAATTCAAATTCATAAATAACACTAGACTTACATTTAAAAATGGCTTCAACCACCCCACTCACCCCCACCCCCTCAGAAAACTTTTAACTAGAACCACTGATGAGAAATAATGTTGGCAGGAGTAAATTTCAGTCTCTCTTCATGTGCTGTTTTCAAACAGTATGTAGCAGTGCTGTCTGATTGAAATGTAATGTGAACCACATATATAATTTGAAATTATCTAGTAACCTCATTTTAAAAAATAAAAAGAGATGGGTGAAATTAAATTTCATGGTTTATTATTTATCCTAATATAGCCAACTTATCGTTTCAACATGTAAGTAACATAAAAAAAATTCCTAATAAGAAATTTTACATTCTTTTTTTGTACTTCTTTCAAAATATGGTGTGAAGTTTATACTTAGAGCACATCCAATTCAAATGGGCCATATTTTAAGTGTTTAGTGGCCTCCTGAGGCTGGTGACTATCGTGTTGGTCAGCACAGGTACACAGAGGTCAAGCACGGAGGTCAAAGTTCAGGCAGCAATACACCTGCCTGGGTTTGAATATCGGCTCCTTCACTCTAGCTGTGTATTACCTCGTCTATAAAACATGGATACTAATAATACCAACCTTAAGGTGTAGTATGAGGATAAAATAAAACAAAATGGTCCTTGCAAGGCTTTTTTTTGCACAGATTCCTCCAAATATTGTGTTTAATAAGTGTTAGCTGTGGTTGTCACTTTATAATGTGTGAACTCTCTACTTAAAAACTGATGTGATCCCAAATAAGTGATCTTACCTCTGAATATTTTGTTTCCTTCTCTGTAAAACAGGGGTGATAATAATACTTCATTGAGAAGATAAAGTGGTGCAAACATGGCTCTTAATAAATGTTTGTTTCTTTCCCCATGAATTTAGGTGTCGATGAAGAAAGAAATAGCCAAAGGGCCACCTGAGCAGGGATAGAAGTGTCAAAAGGGATACAGTACCCAGGTAACTAACTATATTAGCATCTAGATGGGTCTAACACACCTCAGTGAGTTAGAGTGCCCACTAGATGTGTTTCTTTGTAGTTCCTTTACAAGAAGCTACATAAGAGCAAGCAGGTTCATAGACCAATAAATAGAGTATTTAAATAGAATATTTATATCTTATATAATATATCCGTTTGTATGTCTAATTTACTAGGCAGCCATGGTCAGTATTTGAAAGCTGTAGCTATTCTCAACTCCCTTGTGTTGATAAGAAGAAAAACTTGGGGAAAACTATCTGTTTATTATAATACTTAAAATCTCTAATGGCAATGGCCTTTATTGCTTTCCTACTCACAAGTTTGTTTTTTTCATATTTAATGGCTCATTCAGGATTTTGAGAAGGGAAACTTAAAATTTTTAATTAAAACCATACCCTAAATATCCTTAGGCTCCTCTGCATATTTGTTTATCTTTTTTCTTAGGATTGATTTGTTAAGTTTTGGAATTACCAGGGAAGAGCTTTTTTTTTGAGAGTGTTTGAAATCCACGATTCAAAACAGGGAGGGACACACGAGTGACGGGATTGGTTGTGACGTCAGACAACCAGCCACCCCCCCCCCCCAGCCTGCCCTTGAAGGAGACGCTATAAACCCTGCCAAGGTTTTTATGCCCCTCTGGGCTGTAGAAGGCTCACTTCCTAATGACAGTAAAACTGCCACGAAAACCAAAATGAGTTTTAGACGATACTGAGGGCTCATCTCCCACTGACGGAAAGGGAAATCGTCATTACAGACAAATAGTACTTGGTTTTACCTAAAAGAACACACGACCTCACACCTCGGACTCTCCCCTTTGCTGCAGGGATGCAATAAGACTAAATGTAACAATAAAAAATGAAATAAAACAAACATAATGAAAACAACGTGAGCTAAACTAGTTTCCCTCTTAACCCCAGGTTTATCTCTATCTCCACATTGTACTTTTCAGAAAGTAGCAGAAACCAGGCTTTTAAAAAAAAAGAAAAAAAAAAAAAGGACCTAATGTAATGCTGATGAAAGCATTTAATTAAACAGAACTGGATAAAGGTGGTGTCTTACCAAAATGGAAATAAAATAAATTTCTTGAGAATAGGTACAGATTATTCAAGATACCCATGTGATTCTAATTGTTTCTGTGGCATTAGGCACATTTTAGGAGAAAGTGGTCCTGATGCATAAATTCACTTTTAATTCATTTCCAGGAAGTGATTTGAGATTTAAGAGACTTTTGTGGGTGGGCACAACCACAAAAATGTCATGTCAATCTTGAAAAGTTTTTCATCCAGAAACCCCAAAGGGTTTGACTCCTGTGGACATCCACCTCCCCATTTGATAGGCAGAGGGAGGAGAATGCGTACGTATGAGAGGAAGAAGATTCTGTGGGGCCCAAATTGGAGACACGAATATAGGCTGGGCTCCCTCAGCCTCCCTGGCCCAGAACAGACCCCAGTGGGGAAGGAAGACAGGTGTGGGCACCTGCCATCCTGCCTCGTCTCCTCAGTTACACTCGGGGACTTCCTTACCCCTCTCAGCTCCCTCACTATTCCTTACATATGAGGAAAATACATACTAGATGCCCAACACACATTTGTGGATGGAATGGCCTCCCTTATTCACGTGATCATGGAGGTGAATGGTTCTCAGCAGGACACGTGTTATTTATACAAATGAAAGAATCTTGCAGAAGATGCATGACTAGGGATCTCATTAATATTGTTGAAATGAAAGGCAGCTGGATACGATTCCTCAGATCCCAAAAGAGTGATGTAGGGAAGGACACTGAGAAAGGAGAAGGAGGCAGAGGCTGTGACTCCCAGGCCCGGGGGCTGGTTGCACAGCCGATATACGATCTTCCGCAAAGAACTCGGACCTCTTGGGGCCTCGTTTTCTCTACTATGAAATGAGGCAGGTGAAAAAGATGTTCTCTAAGGTACTATCTTGTCTCGGGATCCCAATACCCTAACTTGTGCAGAGTGTCACATCTCGTGCCCACTCCCACCGGATGCTCACAGGGACCGTCGGCGGGATATTCTGGCCAGCTTCAGACTTGCAATGCAGTGCTCTTTCAACTACAGCACGCTGTGTAGATGTTTGCCAGATACTGAACAGTATAGAAGGCTGACGTCATTGGTTTTGATGTTTGATGGCCTTCAAATATGCACTGTCGTCAGAGATGACAGTCTGACCTGACCAGCGCTGCAGCCTGTAGAAGCCTCACATGATGAGGCTGCCTGCGGTTCCCTTCCCGCAAGCCGCACTGGAGAAGCCGCAGCGGAGAAGCCGCAGCTGGTACAGCCAGTCTGCAGGGACGGGCCATTTTCTTCTCATGCCTTCATCCAAAACTGGTTTCCTTTTCTCCACGACTTGAGTCCCACTGCTGACAGCTAAGCAGTCACTGGAATCACAAGGGACACTGAAAAAATCCTAAGCAGCCCAGACTGTCCAGAATTACCAAATTTGAATTCCCAGAGAGACTGGGGAGCCAGGAATCTTTCACGTTAAGCTTCCCAGATCATTCTGATGATCCACCAGGCAGGAAAGTCACGGTTTCAGGTAGTTTCCTCTGCCCGAACAGGCCTGAAAATGCCATTTCGCTTGAAATAATCAGTCTATCTGGCTATCTGATGCCGCCTGCCATGAAGTCAAGAAGGTGTAGCGGTGGCTGGGGAGAGTAGACACAAGACACAGCCCTGTCACAGAAGACCACTACTGGATGATTCCCTTATATGAAATGTTCAGAAGAGGCAAATCCACATACACAGAAAGCAGATTAGTGGTTGCCGGGGTCTGGGGAATGGGGAGTGAGGTGGGAGTCAAAGGGGCAGAGGTGGGGGGAATGGCTATGGGGAATGGGGTTTCTTTTGGGGGTGATAAAATGTTCTAACATTTTTGATATGACTATACTAAAACTCATTAAATTGTATACTTTAAATGAGGGAATCATATAGTATGAGCTATATATCAGTAAAGCTACCATATACATATGTGTACATATATATTTAAAAGCAACCCTAACCTTTTCTTCCTGCCTTCACACACACAGACACACACGCTAATGCACACACGTGCACCATGTCAACTCATGATCATTGGCAGGTTAATTACAGACGCCCAACTAGTGGACAGCTCGTGTGTGTGAATGGCACCTCACTCATCTGATGGCCGCCCTCCCCTAGCTCTTCCACACCAGAGAAATCAAATTGTCCCGGGCCGATGGCACCACCTGGTGGTCATCGCAGGAACTTCCTCACGGGATGTCTTCCGCACCACCTCCCCTCTCGCCCTTCTTCCCCTCTTCCAACTTTAGGGCTCAGTAAATTCTAGTTTAGGTAATTTCCAATTTATACAAACAGTATTCCCTTCCATCTCTTCTCCCAACTCTTGCCCCCAGTCTCCCTCTACTGCTGCTAAACAGCATTTAAAGACTTCAGTTGTAAGCCTTCGTGTGAAAATGGAAAGCAGCAAATCTTTACGTGGTGAGACACAATTAGAGCTAATAAAGTTAAGCAATGAGTGGTACGAACCAATATTTCAGAGAATAAGAAAAGCGAACTGCTATAAAATAGATGGAGATACGTTCAGTTTCATTGGCAATCAAATAAATACAAATTAAAACAATGAGATGTCATTTTTGCCTATCAAATTAAAAGATTTTAAAAAGGTAATACTCACAGTAAATGAGCGAGACAAGATGCCTATGCAGCGAGGGAGAGCGGGCGGCCTCCCTGGGTCGACACCTACAGAAAACCACCCACAGCGTGGAGGGAATGAGGCCTGCCACGCATGCACAGAGCTCAACCCAGCTATTCCTTCCACAGGATGATTAATATATACCCTAGAGAGTTTATCAGGCATCCGCACAAAGGTTTATGTGCAAGTATCTTAATTGAAGCAATGTTTATGATGGGGACAAACTGGAAAAAATCTCTCAATGTCCAACATTTGGGGAATATATAAGTAAATGGCATAAACATGCAATAGAAAATAATGCAGTTATTAAAAACAATTACATTAATTTGATATGATGTAGGGAAACTCTTGCTATGACATTAAGTATAAAAATCTAGATAAAAATATGAACTCTATGATTTAAAAAACCACATATATATGCATAGAAAAGAGACTGGAAGAAAATACAAGCAAACATTGAAAATGGGTATCTCTAGGTGGTAAGATTTTTTAAAAAATCTTTATTTTATCTATTTTCCAAATGATCCACAATGCCTTTTATTATTTCCATAATAAGCAAAAATACTGAAACATAAGCAATCCATCTAGTGTCCTTAAAGGTACCCCAGATTTCCTTCTGAATGTGCAATGGCAGAAAAAATAAAGTCTCTAGAGCCACAGTTCTCAACTGGGGGTCTGATTTTGCCCCTCAGGGGCGAAAATCTGGACACATTTTTGGTTGTAGCAAATGAGGAAATTCCACTGGCATCTAGCGGGTAAAGGCCAAGGGTGGATGCAGCCCCCACAACAGAGAATTCCAATAGTGCTGATAGCATAAACCCTGCGTGGATTTGACTCCAGGTCCTGTGCCCCTTAGCTGTCCAATCTTGGCACATTGCTCCCCCGCTCTAAACCTCAACTTTCCCTAGTAAAATGGAATCATCTGCATATGATTTCTGAGGACAAAATAACAACATATAAAGTGTCTGGCACACAGTATCTACTGTGTGCCAGTAGATACAAAATAAATATCAGTTCCCTTCTCCTGGAACACTACTACTCAATTTTGTATTTCCTTTTGCTAGTTATTATAAAAAGACTATGTGTGGCTGGGCGAGGTGACTCATGCCTGTAATGCTAGCACTCTGGAAGGCTGAGGCAGGAGGATCCCTTGAGCTCAGGAGTTCGAGACCACCCTGAGCAAGAGTGAGACCCCCGTCTCTACTAAAAATAGAAAAATTAGCCCAGCATGGTGGTGCATGCCTATAGTCCCAGCTACTTGGGAGGCTGAGGCAGAAAGATTGCTTGAGCCCAGAAGTTTGAGGTTGCTGTGAGCTCTGAGGACACAACCCCATTCTAGCTGGGGTGATAGAATGAGACTCTGTCTCAAAAACAAAAATAAAGTAAACCAAAACGACAACAAAAGAACATGTTCTACCCTTCTCAATCATCCATTTCAGGTATAATTTTGGAGTCAGGCAAGCTTTGCTGTGCTCTCTTCAGATTCTATAGCTTTAATATTAGGTGGCTAGGATGAAAAAAAATGAATTCTTGGCTTTGCAATATCGACTACCAAAAACTCCTGATGGCAAACGTCCTAAGTACCGAGAAGCTGAGTGAGTCTCTCACCACCCGCTGTCGCGGGTGACCTAGGGCTCACCGACCCACGGGGTTTCCTTGTATTTTCTTTTTCCTCTGCTGGATGAGCTCTATTTACAAATCTGCTCATAGACATTAAAAATGGTTTCAGGAGAGCAGAACTCTAAACCCCAGGTAGGCTCTTCCTTACTGCTTCTCCATCAGAACAGGGCTGGGACCGGCTGAGAGAGCTGCAGCCTTTGGCTACGCTGGAGAGAGGCTGATGGTCGTTCACAGTCTCCTCCTAGATGCCCGGACTGAGGGCGAGGGAGGGGATCTGAGGTGCCCTGGAGCACGGGCAGTCTGAGAGTCTGAGGCAGGGCAGGGGGAGGCCTGGGTAGGTAGGCAGGCTCCAGGAGGGAGCTGTGTAGGTACTACCAATAACTCATTCTTGTCAGAGCCAAGGATCTGGCAAGCTACGAGGGAGGTGACCGCTCCCTGCCTGCAGGATCGTCTTGCCTGTCCACAGCCCAGACGCCAAGGCACCAAAACTGTGCCTTGAAAAAAAGAAACCAGAGGTGCTTACTAGATTCCAGTGTGCTATACACAGACCTAGTTAAATGAGAGACGACTGCCAAAAAGTCTCTTCGCTGACCACACATGCAAAAAAAAAATCCTTCTGATATTAGTGTAATGTATCATTTACTATCAGAATGACTGCTTCCCCCGCTCCTTGGGGATATTTTCAGTCAATAGCACCTGCATTGTTGCCATGTTTTTGCACACTTCAGTGATCGAGGGGTATTCAGAGTCTGGACAAACTCGGCAAATGGTCCCTCCCACCATCTGCTGAAGGATTAAACAAGAAAAAGGCAAGAATGCGACCTGCAGGAGAAGAGACCCACTGGCTCACTTTGGGAGACAGGCATCTCTGGCAGTTTACAGCAAAGAATTCTCCCCAGCAGGCCCATCCATTCATGCTGCTCCGGAGGAAAACGTTAGTCACTCACGTCCCGTCCAAACCATGCAGAGCTTGTTGACACAGGCCTGCCGAGTTGTTGTACCAGAAAGATGGCATCAGGAAGGTCCCCTTGCCCTCTGCAGGGCAGGCCAGCTGCCTGGACTGGCCATCTCCTCAGCCACAATCTCAGTCTCATGCAAAGGAAAACTTGGACAAGCTACTGGGGGAAAATGATCAGTAGTGCCAAGAGCCTGCCACCAATCCCTGCTGGCAGGGCCCATTGCTGTGGTCAGATGTGTTTCGCTCTACCTTGGTCAGGTCAAAAGCCGGCAGAAAACCTCCTCCTGCCCCTTACTGCACCGCCACCCACTGGGCACTGAGGATGGCCTAACTTGCTAAGAGAGGTTTGTGTCTGACCCTCTGGGAGCTTATCATCAAATGTGTCCAAGTGAACAACCACCTGGGAAACGTGGAGCTCCTAGAGGAAAGTTTCATGTCACAGATTATTCGGCATGTGCTGAACATTGCAGGAGGCACATTCCCTTTATCTTCTCTTGGACAGCCATAAATGCTGAGTGACTGAAGACATACCTAGCTCCATCCCCTGAGATCCCAATGGTGTGTGGGCCATCTGTGCACGGATATGGCCAACACAGAGAGAGAGATCCGACCCACTGTCCCGCCCAATACCACCACCACCACTGCTGCCATTGAGGACATCTCCAGATTTGGGGCAGCCTTTTTATCTGCAAGGACAGAGAGGTGTTAGGGGACACGTGACAGGCAAGGGACACGTGACAGGCAAGGTGCAGATAGGCTGTGGGAGGCAGGAGCTACCCTCGCTGAGCTTCGGGACCTGAGCCATACAGACCATGTGCCTCTGTCCCCAGATGTTCTTTAAGTGGAGAAACTTTGAGACAGCCTTAAATGTGTCCACCTTTCCCCGCCACGCCCCACCCCCTATAATCACCCTGCACTCGACACTTGCTGGCTAGAAAGCATATTTCTTCTTGCTTCGTCATTCCTGAACCCTAATCCTTATGATCTACATGTCACCCCTCCTGGAGGAAGTCCAGCTCAAGTTCGGCTTATCTGTGACATATTCTCTGGGGGCCAACACCCGATCCCCCTCCAGAACTCTAGGAATGGCCATAGGACCCTTATACTGGGCTCTCAGCTTTTATCTAGAATGTTGCAGATGTGCATTTTAATTTTTATGGCCCTTCCCCCATCTAGACATCAAGTTCCTTAAGCAAGGGCTACAGGCACAGCAAGAGGTGACAGATGGGTCCCACTGCTCCTCTCTGCCAGTCTCTGGATAGCAGTTGGGATCACACCCTTGTCACCAGCTGACCTCACTGGGGTGCAGCACTGCGTGGAGACAGTTCATTCTTCTGATCTTTCCTGTGTTTTTTTAAATTTATTTTTGCACCTCTGGATGCTTCTAGACTGAAATGCCAATGGAAAACGCTGCCAGGGAATGGGAGAGTAAGGGGGAATGCAACCGAACCCCTCTCCATTCCTGATTTTTTATAAAACTGCTCAATTCCTCTGGTCAGAGTTTAACCTTCATAAAATGTTAAAAGAATACAATATCTGACTCCCACCTATTTTACAGAGATCCTATGTAAATAAGCTAGATGCGTGTTTATCGGTTTTGAAACAAATCAAGGCCACAGTTCCTGGCATGTAGTAGGCATTCGGTAATTACTTGTTGAGTAAATAATAAAAGTGTAAATGTATTAGATGATATTATGATAGGATGTTTGGTTCAGGGAGTGTATCAATTATGGTCCCCAGAGATGCCCGCATGTGGACAGTCTGCTCTCAAGCTTCTGAGAGCAAGCTCCTCAATTCACCTGCATACCTTTCTCACACTGACACTTCTTATGTGCCCATGGACGTGCTTCACTCTGGGCTTAGCAGTTGCATAAATAGTCTTCTTGACTTTAAACACGCTTCTGTAAACTGTTCACGGCAGAACACAATATTTATAAAGTCACAAGGGCAAGAAATGGAACAGAGTGAATTTGAATATGGAAAAGTTGCTAATTTATGAGAGTTTTCAGGAAGCATCGGTCCTCACTCTAATCACACGTTCCTAATTCCTAAGGTCATCACTAGCAGTGAGCAGAGCACTTCACAAGGCCAGCCGGGAAGCTGACTCTTCTAGAGTTTAATATACACCCATTGGGGTCAGTTTTCCCAGGCCACGTTTAGGAGGACACAGAGAACAGGGAACAGGAGATAGAAAGCTATGACCATCTTCCAACCCTGAAGCCATTTACACCTGGAAATATATGTGGTAGGATGAAAGAAGTAATGACCATGAGAATCATATTTCGTACTTGTATGACACTTTTTATATTCCCTAATTTCTTTGCATACATTATTTAATTTGACTGCCATTATCAACCTTGTGAGATGGACTGGACAGCTTATTTCCATTTTTGGATTGGGAAGGGGCTAAACTTGGTAGAATTTAAGGGACTTGCTCAGTGCCACACAGAGGGTCTGAGCTAGGACTAGAATCCCTGGGCTTCCTGCCTCAGTGCTCTTCCTGCCACGCTGTGCAAGACCAGGCCCCCAGCCCCTTCCTCTCTAAACATCATTGCACGGCACACCATGGCCAAAAGTGGACGCTCAGTTTTACTTGCAGTGCCAAGCCGTGGTCTGCTAAACCCTTCAGCCTGCTTCAGTGGCTCTCTTTATGAACTGTGTTGCCCAAGGTATTTGCACCAATTTGTTCCAAAAGGGCAGTTTGTCAGAAAATTTGTTTCCTGAAGCTTCGTGTCCCTGAAACACCATCCGCCCAGATCTGCATGTGGTTTACCACGACTTCCAGAATCATTATAGTTTCTCAGCTAAATATCACTGGATTATACAAGTCTACAGGGACGGAAGGCAGCTGGTTGGAGAGACACATTCAAAGCTAACACGGCTGCTTTGCCCACTAACTCGTAAAGCTCAAGCTGTGTGATTGTGGGCAACTTTAAACTTTTTTTTTAACCTTTCTAAAGGTTATATCAAATGAGACAGAATACAGAAAAGTATTTTTGAAAACCATAAAATACGTAAAATTTAGTTACCACTATTCCATTTCCTACATGTGCCTGATCCACTTTGTCAATTATCTGTGGAGAATCGTTCATTGCGGCTTCCCTGGCGGCTTGGAATGTTCTCGTTGCCTCACCCTTTCCCAGATGGCATGTCTCAGGCGACGTCCTCAGCTTGAGTATGGACAGGTGAGTCTGGAAGGACACCTGCCAGAGCTTACTTGCATGAAGAATTGAGAGAGCTGCTGGGGAAAGGTCACACTGAAGGGCAGAGGTGGCTGGCTGGCCAACCCCGAGGCAGCATGAAATGATGCCTTAGTTGTCAATAAGAAGGAAGGGATTTTTAGTCCTTACGGTGCCCGGTGCTTAGACTTGTCTTCATGTTCAACCTTCCATGTGAATCACATGGAAAGTTGGGGGTGGGGGTGGGGGATGAGGACAAAAACCCAACGACTATGTTTCCCTAAAATCTCTCTAGGACATGGGGATGTCAAAGTACACTGTCTTGGTCCATTCTGGCTGCTATAAAAGAATACCTTGACTGGGTAATTCATAAACAACAGAGATGTACTGCTTACTGCTCTCTATATGTCCCTCCTATTTGTTGTGTTTCTGTTTCTCTAGAGAATGCTGACTAATACCAATAACATCTGTGAAAATACACTTGGGCACAGACTTGCTCAGGCTCCAACCTATATGGAAGGGAATATCTCACAATGCTTGTCCTATAGGCAGAGAGCTGGCACAGAAATTAGCAGCCACTATGTAGTAAACTCACTCTCAGTAGGTGTGCCGATTTCCTATGCCCTCTTTGCTATTCTAAGAGCATTTCATTTAAGGAATGAACTGAAGACCTCAGATGAGTCAAAACTCACACAATTCAAGAGCAATTCCAACCAAAGATGATGACAATTTCTGCATATCAGCTAAAATGCAATAAGCATTCTTTACAATTACTAAGCCTACTACTTTGAAATTGTGATTCTAGTCAAGTTATTTTGGAGGATTTATATGACCTCACATTTTGTACATGTAGTAAGACTGTACGAATTTTTTATATCACACTGTTTCAAAGACACGTAAAATGGTCATACAAAATTCCCCAACTACCCGTTAAAATTATTTTCCATTTTTGTTCTAGGTGTATGCCCCACCAAGACATTTATTACTCTTAAGCAAAATAGAAAATAGACAATACTCTAGATCTTTCAATCTTCAAGATATCAAGGAGTTATAAAAAGTAAATATAAAAAGCTTATGATTAGTAAAAACTAGTAGTTAGATTATATTCATAAAAAGTTAAAGCCAGTGTTGTCTGCAATTTTAAAATATCAAAAGACATGGAAATGAGGTGTGTGAGATGTATAAGCTGGCAAAGAAAAGAGATTTGGGAAACTGATTGCATTTCATTCTTGTATTCCTACTTTAATTGAGCAGGTGGCTAGAAAGCAGAGTGCCCACAAATACCTAGGGCCGAAACCTTGCAACGTGTCTGTATCTCCATGCCTCTGGCCTCTTCCCTGTCTTCCTGGGGAGGAAAGACTAAGACTCAGGCCTCCCCTGTGCTCTTGTCCTCAGCCCTGCCCCCGCCCCAGCTGCCTGCTCTTCACCCCACATCTTCACCTCCCCCCTCCGCTGGGTCTTGGCAATTAGCCCTTCAACAAGCCCATCCTCAACTACGGCCTTTATGAAAACCTCCCTCAGCTCTACATCACCCACCTCCCCATCCTTCCGCAGCTATTACTCACTCGGCTCCCCCTTATCTGACATTCTGGGACCACATTTACTCATTGTGTCTTCTTCCCTGTTTCCCACTGTCATCACCTCAACCCCTGCAGTGTGGTTTCGGCCTCCACTCCTCCCCAGGGCCAGCGCTCCCCAATGTTCCCATCGGTTCCCCCCAGGATGGGCATAACCTAGAAAGAGATTTTAGTGGGATACCTGGGTCAAGTCGGCCCCTGCTTTCTCCAACTGCAGAGAGAGACTAGCCAGAAAACTAAGCTAGGCTCCCTACCAGTCACCTTTCCTTGGCTCTTTCCAGCAACTCTCAAATGGGAAGCAACTGTTGCCACCCTGTGGCAAAGTGGAGGCACTGCAGCTCCTTTACCTGCCTCTTCGAGCATGCTATATTAGGGAGGACTTTCTCCACTTGATGTTTATTAACAAAATAATCTTGGTTCCCTTTACTTTGAAGTAAAAAGTTTGAAGTCCAAAATCCAGTGTTATAAAAAAGAATTTCAATATTTTTATGTTTGGCAGTATAGATTTCAAATTATTTGGAACCCTCAAATGCTATAACATTTATAAATTTGTATCTTAATGTTTCAATATCTGGTGTTACGGCAATAATATCTGGTGGCCTAGAGTTGGGGGGGGGGATGAACAACAGTTGGCACTGAGCAAATATCTTTTACCTGAAGCTGCTAATGTTCTGAAAACCTAAGCACACTTTCCAGTTGGATTCGTCTAAGGTCAACATCAGTGTCAGCTGGCAGAGCCAGTTCTGACTCCCAAGCATCCCTGTCTTGTGGCAAATTGTTCTCTGAATCGGTCCCTTTGGCAGCTGGTGGCTTTACTTGTGTCTGGGGTTGATATAACAACAGCAGCCATTTAGTTATGTCCTTGGGACCAGTGAGCAACCTTGGGCTTGGGGAAAATGATCACTGCTGGAATACAAGGTGCACTGAATCATTTTGGAACTGTATTGCTAACCGACGAGTAATAAAAAATAAGATCGGGAGCAAGGCATTAAAGATTTAAAGTGTGCTGTAAAGTGAAGTACCTGTAGAAAACAGCAGGGGAGTGAGCCTCCCTTAGTTTCTGGCTAGTCTCTGCAGTTGGAGAAAGGTGCAGAGCTGACTCGACTCTGGCACCCCACTAAAATCTGTTTCTGAGTTATCCCCATCCCAGAGGAACCGATGAGAACATTGGGTTTGCCAGCTATCTCTGAGTAGACTGGGGTGTCTAGTTTGGCCCATGTCCTTTGGAGTTCCTTTGAGGAAGGCCTGCAGTTCAGTTACTAACAGCACCCACTGATTGTGTGTAAGACTGGGCTGGACGCTCCATGTTACATGTGAGAAAACTAAGGCTAGAAAAGCTGCCACACAGCTAGTAAACACTATGGCCACGACTCAACTCCAATTCTCCTTGCTATCCACGCACGTGCTCTTTTCTTCATATAACACCAAATAGGTCCCTGTTCAGTTGTCTTTTACTTGGTGTTTTTGTTTTGCTTTGGACCAAGAAATCATACATTTGAAAGGTTCCTTAGCAAGCTGTTTTTTAAGGTACCCATGGAGAAGTAAGAAAATAACCCCCAATCCTCCCTGGAGGTTTCTGGCAAATGTTTCCACGCCAGTGACCACTTAGCACTATGAACCACCACAGGAGGCCAGCTACTAGGTTTCAGGAATCTTCTAAAATAGGCATCTAGCAGAGTTGGCCCTCTGCTGGTTTAGTCCCAGAACTGCAAAAGTCCTTCCTGTTTCTCCGCAGGTGCTGTACAAACGGCACAGACAGCCCTTGCACCGTGGCGATCACAGTCTCAGTCAATTCTAGGTAAACAGACATTTTTGCTGAGCACATGTCACTGAGCTCATGGCAAGAACTTCTAGGTAGCTTTTTAAAAACACAGAATATAAATGGAATATTTTTCTTGACCTGAATGGAAAAAAAGCCTTGACAGATCCAGATGTCAAATGGTATCTACTCACTTATTGCCACCAGATATATTTGTTTTTCTTCTGGTATTATATATTCATTCCTCACATATTACTGAGTGCTCACTATGTGTCTGGGTGTAAAGCAGTGAATAAAACAGAGCTCATGGAGCTCATACTCCAGTGGGTAGACAATAACCAAGTAAATAAACATGGATTATAAATGGCAAAAAATTCTATGGAACTTAAAAAAAAAAAGGGCACTGCAACAGAGAATGAGGGGATACCCAGAGCAATCAAGCAGGCTTTTCTGAGCAGGTGACTTTGGAACTGACACCTGAATGGGAGGATGTGGCTACGCAGAGTGGGAGGAACAGCCTGTGTGAGAGCCCTGAGGTGGGGAGAGACCAGTGTGACTCAGGGCCAGGGTGGGAGGGCAAAGCAAAAGGGGAGGGTGGACAGGAGCTGTGGATCCTTGCAGGTCATGGCAGGAAGTGTGATTTTTATTCAGGGTACAACGGGAAGCCACTGATTGAATTTTAACCATGGGGGTGACACTGATCTGATTTAATGTCTTTAACTTATCTTTAATTAATCTGATTTAATTTCTTTAATAATTTAATGCCTTTCCTGGGGAGAACAACTAGAAAAGGACCAAGAGTAGCAACAGGAAGATAAGTTAGGAGACAATTCCAGAAATTCACGCTAGTCACAAGAGTATCTTGGCCCAGGGGGTTTGGGGTTCAGCTAGAGAGAGAGGAGGACAGGCAAACTGCAGATGTATTTTAGAGATAAAAATGAAATAAATTGCCTATAATTATAACATGTGATGAAGAACATCAAGGATTACTCCAGATTTTTTAGCCTGCATGTATCGCTAAATGGAGGCAGTATTTGTTTAGACAGAAAAGGCTGATGAAAACAGGTTGGGGAAGGTGGTGGGTAAAGAAATCAGAGTTGAAACATGGCAACGAAATGCTTCATGTAAACCTATACAAGAAAGAAGTTTGGGCTGAAAATACAAATACTATAGTCATCAGCCAAGAAATGGATTTAGAGGCAAAAGAATAAATGGGATTATCTAGATAGAGAATTGAAGAGAAGTGAGCCCCACATTGAGCCTTGGGGAACTGAACATTTAAAAGCTGCATTAGAGGAGAGAGAGAAACCTGCAAACGAAACTAAGAAAAATGGTTAAAGGGGAAAAGGAAAGGATTAAAGCCCAAAGTGTGCCATCTTGGTATATCTTGACAGCTTGGCACAAAAAGCAAGAACGAAACGGCTTTTAAGAAGGGAATGGTCAAGTGTGCTGAATGCTGCTAACAGGCTGAGTAGGATGCAGGCAGAGAGAGTTGATGAATTTAGCATGGAAAAGAACAGTCTAAAAGGCATCTCGAAGTTCATCTGTGCAAAACTGAACTTCTGATCTTCCCCTGAAAACTTGATCTTCTTGCAGAAAACTGCTCCTCCTCCATTTCTTTAGGCCAAAAAATCTTGGTGTCACCCTTGACTCTTTCTTTCAGCTTCTATTTTCAACCCACCAGCAAATCCTGTTGGCTCTTCACTTCAAAATATATCCATAATCTGACCACATGTCGTCACTTCTAAACCTATCACGCTAGCTTGAGTATTATAATAGCCTCCTAACTAATCTCCCCCATCCCACTCCTCCTACAGGTGTATTTTCAACACAGCAGTCAGTGACCCTTTTAAAAAGTAGGCTCACCACAGAACTCTGTTCAGAGCCTCCAATGGCTTCAGATACACTTAGAGGAAAAGCCCAAGTTGTCATTTTAAGACCCTATGTGATCTATCTGTCCCCACACACCCAACCTCCCACTTCCCTTTCTTGCCATTACCTCAATCTCATCTCCTCTCCCTCACCTCAAGTCTTTGGGCTTCAGCCTCACCGACCTTCTTGTTCCCATCTTAGGGATCTTGCATTTGCCGTCCTCTCTGCCTGCAATGCCCTCCTCCACATATCACAGGCTAACTCAGCTCTTGCAGATTTTTACTCACCTTCCAGTGAGGAGTCCCCAACTCCTATTTTAAGTTGTTTCCTCCATCCCCTTCCTCCGCTTTATATTTTTATAGCACGTATAACCACTTCACACATCATATATTTTATATCTTTATTTAAGGACTATATTGTCACAGCCCTGTCACTTTGAGGTTCATGTTTATTTCCTCGATACCTAAAACAGTGGTTGACACTCAATAAATACGAGTTGGTTGGATGAATGAGTGGTAGGAACGATGAACTGCAATGGACCACAAGAGAATGAGGGGTGAGGAAGGACAATCAGCATGTGAGGAAAGGTTGCTGGGAAAGAGAGCAGAAAAATGGTACAGTAACTAGAAGAAATATGGGATCAAAAAAGGCAACGTGACCTTATTGATCTAATGGTAATTTATACTGATACTACATCCTATACTAAACGGCTAGTTTATAATCCTATGTTTGGGACCTAATATATACCTTCGATAATGAGATTAATAAAATCTAAGGATCACACAATTAGTTAAAGTAGACAAAATAAGACAGATATTTGTCTTCTGTGTGTCATGCATTAGGCAATGAACAGCACTGCCTGCAAGGAACTTAACACCCAATAATGGTCTAAAGAGATGATGATGATGATTCCTTTAGAAATGATTTCATGCACTGTAGTCATCCATGCTAAAATTTTCTTTTTGCTTCTCTGGACTAGAATATTACCTGCTTACAGGTAAGTAAATGTAATTCCTACCCCTAAGCTAAACAAAAGCTTAAAGTTAAGTCATTTACTTAAAGACACACTGCTAATAAATGATGGAGCTGGCATTCAAATCCAGGAACCTCTGGGAATGGTTTATATTCATAACTACCACATTAAATGTGTGCTGAAGTTCACACCAGAATACGTTATCGTCAACTACAGAATACTGTATTATGTATATTCTTTCTATAAAAATTAGAAAAAAGCTTTTCCAACCTGGTCCTTCGTAATAAAATCCTAAAATAAATGTTGGAAGGGGCATGGAAGATACTCAATGTATCTTTCAGAAGGAATCAGCAGAAGGGAGTATCTGAGCCGAGACAATGTAAGTAAATGGATGAGTTGAAACAGTGACTTATTCTGTCACATGAATAAGTACCAGACCACTCAACAAATTAAATGTCAAGGTCAAGGACTGGGAAAAATCCAGGCATCTTATTTTGTTTCTTTTGCCCCAATGTCTCTGGACTGCCTTCTCTCTGTCAGTTTTTATCCAAGGCAGAATAACAGGCAGAATTCTCAGATGAAACTCCCAAGAGTTCCACCTGCTGAGCCCTATGTAATTCTCTGCCTTTGGGAAAGAGGGAGGGGACCTGTGACTATAAGGGATATCACTCCCTTGTTATATGACAAAGGTGAGGCATGACACACTGTGTTATATTTAGCAGACTGGAGGGATAGTCTCCCTCTGGCTTTGAAGAAGTAAGCGCCCAGCCGTGAGAGGGCCTCTAAGAGCTGGGAGGGGCCCCAGCCAGCCTACAGCCAGCAAGAAAAAGAGGCCCTCAGTTCTACAAGGCAAGAGACTGAATTCTGCCAACGACCTTAAAGAGCTTGGAAGAGGACCCCAAGCTGCAGCCCACATTGCATCTCTGGTCCACGCCTGACTTCAGTCTGATGCGACTCCAAGCAGAGGGATGGGTTACCCACGCCGGACTCCTGACCAGTGGACAGAAATAATAAATGCGTGTTGTGCTAAACCACTCCTTTTGTGGTAATTTGTTACACAGTGATAGAAGAATAAAACACAAGTCAGTTTTTGTTCCTGCTACAGACACTGATAAGGGAGACTTAAGATGGCTTTGTTAGCACATTGCCCCAAAGGTAATAATGGAAACAGCGTTTTCAATTCTGAATTGTCCTAATCCATGCCTTTCATACCTCCGTGTCTTTTCTCTTATGGTTCCCTGATGGATTCCTCTTCCAACTTCAAAACCAAGACCAAATGTTTCGAGGACTTTCCTTCTAACCACCCACACCCATGCCTGAGCAGATTAAATTGCTCCTGCTCTGTTTCCATGGCAGCAGCTTGTTTGCATATCTTCCTAAACACTCGCTGGGATGCACTTTTAATTCTTCTGTTCTCCTTCCCTCACCTCGGACTGTGATTCTTTTAGGGCAGAACTGCCCCAGTCTCCTGCCTAGTGCTGAGATTACAGGGGGTGCTAAATAGTTGGATTCTGACAGAATAAAATGAGAATCTGAATAAACACAGGCTTTTGATGCCAGGAAGTGGCTGTTTCTTTTCTAGCACAGCTGATCAGGCCTCAGGTATTAATAGAAACTCAGAGAGCCTTCTCCACGACAACAGATTGAATAAGCGAGCACTTCCTGTGCTACAAGGGCAGGCATTCACTGTCTCCAAAGAGCTCATCTGAAATGGGTTAAGTGTGCTGGAGCAACAGGCAGCAGGTGCTGAAAAGGAGTTTGGATTCTTCCAAAAAGGAATGACAGGAAGCCCTGTGTGATTTGTTCTGATTCAAGCCCTGTGCTGGGCTTGCATGCTTGCTGATTCAAATCATTTGTGTTAATCCACTACTGAAATCAAATGTCAACCCAAAGAGCCAACAATCTCATGGAGTTAGTTTTACTCAGTGGCTTGAAACTATGGGCAACAAGACAGAATTGAAAGTCATACATCAACAGTATTCACGGCCTTCAGAGAACCCTGAGGGCAGATAGCAGTGTTAGGCAATCACAGACTCCGGCAAAATTATGCATAATCAATCCGTAAGGAACAAACAGCATTCACTGGGTGTTTGTTTTGAGAGAATCCTCATTTTTCTTTAGGAGCTGCTTCCATGGGCAAACATTTGAACTGTTAAGGAAATGCTCCCTGTGTTTAGACTAAATTTATCATGGACTGCTTTAGGATTGCACCCCAGTGGAGAAGATCATTCAGAATTAGAGAGGATACAAAGCAAAATATGGAAATAAAACACGTGATGCTGTATCACCAGCTCATAGGAGCTAGATTCTCTTTATAAATAAATCACTAAACAACAAACAAAATACTGCTTTCTGGGTTTTCTTTCCTCCCCCGCCCCCCACCACAGTCTCACTCTGTCACCTGGGCTGGAGTGCAGTAATGTGATCATAGTTCAGTTAAACCCTGAACGCATGGACTCAAGCCATCTTCCTGCCTCAGTCTCCCATGTAGCTGGGACTAAAGGTGTGTACCACCATGCTAATTTTTTTAATTTTTCATAGAGACAAAAGTCTTGCTATATTGCCCAGGCTTGTCTTGAACTCCTGGCCTCGAACAATCCTCCCACCTTGGCCTCCCAAAGTGCTGGGATTATAGATGTGAGCCACCAATATTTTCTAATAAAATGTTTTCTAATAAAAGTATTACAACTACGTTGACAAAAACGTAGAAACTTGGATAAGTTCAGAGGGGAAATGGTCCTGCCACTCTAGAACAATTCAATTATTCTTAAAAAAAATTTTATATTTTTAAAGATTTTAAAGAGTTTTGGACATAAGCTTTCTTTTTTTTAGACAGAGTCTTGTTCTGTTGTCCCTGGTAGAATGTATTGGTGTCATCGTAGCTCATTACAGCCTCAAGCTCCTAGGCTCAAGTGATCCTCCTGCCTCAGCCTCTGAGTAGATGGGACTACAGTCACAGGCCAGGATGCCTGGCTAATTTTTCTATGTTTAGTATAGATGGAGTCTAGCTCTTGCTCAGGCTGGTCTGTGAACTCGTGAGCTCAAGCTATCCTCCCGCATCTCATCCAAAAGTGCTGGGAAAAAAGAGAAGATAATATTTTAAAAATTAAAAAATATAAAAAATTAAAAATAAAATTAAAAAAAAGAAATGCCAAATGTTTAGAGACTTTTGGATGAAAAAAAAGAGAGAAAATAGATTTTAAAAAATAAAAAATATGAAAAAGAAAACCAACAACAAAAACAAAAGTGCTGGGATTACAGGCATGAGCCACCATGCCAGCTGACATAAACTCTTAATGTCAATACTTCTTTTGGCCCCTCTTGGGTGTATTAGAGTCATTCCTAAAAGTCAAGTCAGATCCTGTAGGTTCTACATTTTGAGGATTTTTTTACAAGAACTGGCTGGCACTGGCTCAAGGAGGCAGCTATCTGGGGACATAATTTCCTTAAGATTAGCAGTGGGGCAAAATGTCAGGTCTGGGTTCTAATCTTTCTTCGGGGACAACACTAGATGCTCTTTCATTCTTTCAACAAATATTAACTGAGTAGCTATTATATAAACCAGACTTTGTGCTAGGTGGGAAGGCTACAGCTGTGAATTAGATAGATAAGGAACCTGCTCTCACAGGACTTACATTCTTATGTGGGTGTGTATGTGGAAGTATGTATGCACTGTGTAGAATAAGACAAGAAAAAAAAAATCAGAGGAAGTAGAGCCTCTCAAAAATGTATTGATTATTTTAAATGCTAATGGAAACTTGAAACCATCAGAATACAATAAATACCTTCGATGCTCTGCGGGCCCACAAGATTCATGGCCTGGTGAGCTGGATATTCCACCCTCGGCCTGGCAATGCCCAGCTGCTCCATAACACCATGGAGCAGCCTCTGGATATCTGTTTCTGAGACCCGGTCAGGGGTCCGTGGGTTATAGGCAAATGCTGGTGTCCATCCAATAGCCAGACAAAACAGTAGGCCAGCCAGCATGGGAGAAAACATCCCAGAGACCATTTTTAACCTGCAAAAAAAAAAAAAAAAAAGCCAAACTTATATTGACTGGCCACAATTGCCAATTGTGATAATATAACTGTGATGATGCAATCGTGCAACCACTCCAGGTTGTGGTTCAAGGACCACCTAGAGGTGGTCCTTAGAGGTTTGCTTTTGTCTTCAGCATCCCTGCTAGGCAGGACATCACTGTGGGAAGGGATTAAAGAAGTGAAACAGTCAGAGGTATCCAATTCCCTCTGTTTGCATTCTTGGGAAAGCTAGGCAGCTGTCACTCATAATGTTTCTTCCCCTTGCAGCTCCCTGAAAGTTCCATCTTACCCTTAACTTCATCGCTCTCTCCCTCTCTTACTAAAACAAACAAAAATTTGCTTCGATTGTGAGAAAGAGAGAGACCGTGACACTCTTGAGTTTTGCCAGTCTCGGAGAAGGAAAAGCCAACAGGAGGGAGTTAGGAAAACACAAACGATTCGAAGCACAGAAAAGTTCGGAGTGGTGGTTAAAAGCGGTGGCAGCGAACATCTCAGCTTAGTAAACATCTAACGCGTTTGGGAACGTGAGGGGAATGGAAACACACACAGCTCAGGCCCTGCCCTGCAATCTGGCAGGGCAGATGAGGGATGCTTGCTCAGCCTCGTGCCACCTGATTGACCTTCCTGGGCTGAGTGCCTCAGCTTCCTTCTTAGCAAAAAGGGAAAAATAAAAGCATCTACCTGATACGGTTGTTTTGGGAATAAGTGTGTGAATCCACGAAAGAGGGTTTGGATAAATGCCAGACAGTGAGCCCCTATGTTGCCATTAATATGTTGGTAATATTGCCTTACAGTTCTGGGGGCTAGCATTTGGGGAGGCAGGAGCAATGGGAGAGGAGACAAAGCAGGTGAAGGAGAAAGAGAAAACTAAAATGATGGCTTCTATGGATATGCCTGCAGAACCAGGGGACAATACCCGTGCAGCTCCCCCTGCAGCTGCTGAGCCTGTTTTGGCTGGATGCTTCCGGCAGCAGCCCTGCAAGCCCTCCTTTTGATCATGCTACAGGGGGTGGGAGGAGGCAAAACTGCGCATTTTCTTTCCTGAAATATTTATACTAATTTCCTTTTCTGGAAAGGAATAGCTTTTACCGGCCATCACTAGATACAAAACCTTGCTCCTCAAAAAGCTGAGAGCAGCTCTTGATTGGAACAACAATTCTAACGCAAAGGGCCGGAGACAGACGCCAATCTCTCCCTGCATCTCTCCATTTCTCCCTGTCGGCTCTGAATGCTGGGTGTCTGCTTCGTTTCCACCCCAGCCAACGCCATTGATTTGAGAAACTACCCCCATCTTCTCCCTCCGTATTCCTTTCCCCTTATGTATAGCAAACCTCCTAATCGCCCACCCATCCTTTGTCCGACCCCAGCCTCCAGCACAAGGATTTCAGCAAGGGCGCGGTGCCCCACTCGGGTGGGCGGCAGGAGGCCTGGCCGGCATCCGCGCAGTACTCACCGAGGGGCTGCGGAGGAGCCTACCGCAGTCCGGGCCTCGGCGGGGGTCGGGCCAGGAGCTGGAGAGCTGGATAGCTCGTGCGTCACCTCCCTCCGCATCTTAGCTCCGCCCCGGCCCCTCCTCCGGCAGGTGGAAGTCGCCTCGCCAGGATCCCATAGGACGCGTCTCAGATGCGTGTGCCTCTCGCCACGGGCCACACGGCGCTTCCACCCACATATTCCGCATACAAACGTTGACTATGAAACCTCCTAGAGATCTTTCTCCACCGACCTCCAGGAAGGTCATTCACCTCCTTTCTTAATCTCAAGCAACTACAATGTGCCCAGTCGCTACTATAGCACATCTTTAGTTTTGCCACCCTCTAGAAGTTTTTTTTTTTTTTTTTTAAATCTTTTAGCTTGAAGAGGAAAGAGACAATGAATGGTAGGAGTGAAACAAAAGGTGAAGTCCTAAGAACTCTTAATGATGGCTATGATAAGGTATATACTGCTTTCAGAGGCCTATTATTGAGCTGGAAAACTATGGGGATATTTAATACAAGCTGGAAACTTTTGTTAAAATGCTAAACTTGAAAACCTAAAGAATATTAGGTCTGAGTGTTATTTCTAAATTTCCACACCAACCATAAAGTAAAATTCCACTTTGGCCTGAAGAGAAACCATATTCCCAGCATATTGCAGAAATATGTCCAGGTAGACCCACAATTATTTTCTGTTATATAACAGAGATTATGAGGCACCTACTATGTGCAATCTTGAACAACTGAAACTTGTTCAAATACAAAAATTGAAATGTAATGCCGCACAATACAATATATATATAGCGCTGCAAGTTTCTTTCAAAACCGGGGGTCTTTTCAAGCTAAAAAAAAAAAAAAACTGGGGATAGGTAGAGTACCTGGGTGTCTGAGAATAACTAACCCGATAAGGTTAGAATCTAGATTTCTTTACCTTAGATCTACACAGCAAATTTATAATCATCTACAGCAATCCTAAGCTATGAATAGAAGCTGGCAAAATCCATTCATGAGAAACATGGCCTTTTGTTTTAAAGCCAAGCCTCCTTGCTGGTGTTTTTTTCTTGCATGCATTTCTTCTGTTTCAGTGCATGCTAAAACATAGGCTATGCTGGGGTTTAATGTTTAGTTTTTGAAACAAGGTTTCACTCTGCTGCCTGAACTAGAGTGCAGTGGCGTCATCATAGCTCACTGCAACCTCAAACCCCCAGGCTCCTAATCCTCCTGTCTCAGACTCCTGAGTAGTTGGGACTACAGATATGTGCCATAACGCCCAGCTAATTTTTTAAATATTTGTAGAGACAGGGTCTCGCTATGTTGCTCAGGCTGCTCCTGAACTCCTGGCCTCAAGTGATCCTCCTGCCTTGGCCTCCCAAAGTGCAAAGATTACAGGTGTGTGCCACCATGCTGGACTACTATACATTTTCATATTCCTATAATATTCTGTATTGTAGTTTTCAGCTAACAAAAATGGAAGGGACATGTGGGTAGTTTTCTTAAAAATATACATTTTCATTATTGATTCTTCCCTCAGAAAAGCCAGTAATTCAGGTGGTTTGTACAGTTCATCTCCTATGCCTTCTTCCTTAATTAGTCTTCCAATTAAACATTTCATCCTTCTCCCATGGATATAAAATGACATTAATATTTTTAAAAATTCAAAAGTGAAGTTAAAGTGTTTATACCAGACAACATATATTTCGAAGTGTATGAACATTGTCTCTACTTAAAATTAGAAATACCATAAACATCTGAAATGCGTATCTAGACTATATTATAAATCTATTTGATATCAGATGTGTATATCTACAGCTTTATACAGTCTTTATATAAGCCAAACACTTATTCTGAGAATGCACTGATTCCTAGGTAATGAATACAGAAATAGGAATTAGCTTTCAAATAATATAGACTGGCATTGAGTAGAGCTTGGTAAAGCAAACATTTGATGACTTGATATTGCCCATCCATACATACACTGTAAGTCTGCTTGTTCAGAGTGGTGTGCCATGCTACTCATGCTATTCTCATAACCCACTCCAACACCTAAACATAGCATTCCAACAACTGATCTGCAAAACTATCTTTAATGGTTTATTTTGTCTGCTTATTCCTTCGTCTAAAACCTAAAGAATATGTTCAGTTGTTCATAATACTACTTCTTTAAAGATTTTTAATTTATAATAATTAAAAATATAAACTTAGGCAGATTTGCTCCACAATTTGGTGCATGTTCTAAATGGCACTGTGAATTTCATTAGAGCCTCAGGCAAGTAATTTTCCAGAAAGTTATCTTTAATATCTATGCTAAATAAATAACATTTACACACAAGACAAAATCATCATAGGTTTTTATCCAAGTAAAATGTACAGAGGTGCATCAAGTGTTCTAAAATCCAGCATCTACATAAGAAATCACCTTGATTACATTTTTTAAAGTTTAATTATTCCTCTTTAGTCTCCATTTCTATATTGGACAAAACAGATACAAATGTATTTGTGCAAATTATCTTTAAAAACACAGTATGGCTTAAAAGTCATCAATTACTTCTACATCCTAATACGTGACCACACTTTAGTCGTTATTCTGCCTTGACCATTTTCTTAGTTCAAGTGAACACATGGTACATCTACAGATGACATAAAACAAATTACTCTGCCCCAAAGAAGACTAATTAGGATGCTATTGAAGACCATTAATTTCTAGGGATTTTGCTAAAGACAGTACACATTAATATAATTCACAACATAAGATTTGCAGGGCTTATCTTTTCCCTTTACACACTAGAAATTTATCGTAGAAACCTTATCTGACTTGGAGGAATAACAGGAAATAGGCACAACTTGCTCTGCCTCTTCCTATCACACACAAAAATCATGCAATTTTCAAAACTTAATCTCTTATAAAGCCAGTCAATAATTTCTTTAAGAAGGTAAAGTCTAACTTCTGCTTTAAGAGATCACAATAAAATTAAAGTTTAAATACTGCCATAATTAAGAAAAACAAAGTAGTTATTCGTACAAGAATAGAAATCCAAGTTGCTTGTGCAGCAAAGTTAAAATGTTTCAAAGAAAATCTATTGCGTAACGATCACCCTGAGCTACAAATTAACATGGGGATTATCCTGCAAGTTGTATCACTAAGTTTTCACTTAATTTACATTAATGACAAGTATAACATTTACCAATTACAAGTCTACAGGTTTACTTGTTGGCAGTAGTTGAGTTTTTCCGATAGGATTTTTTGGAGAACCTTTGTACCAGACCCTTTCTTTTTCTGATGGTTTCCTAAGGACCCTATTATTTATCCTAGGAAAAAAGCTCATATTGTTATTTACAACAGATTTTGACAAATCATGATTAGTCAGGTCATCCAATGGAACCTTAACTTGGCCATCAGATATCATTTCCTGTTCATAAACTCTAGTAGACCTAAGAGAAGCATTCAGTGAATCTGGGTGTCTCTTGATTTTTATGAAAGATTTAGAAGTTAACTCCATGCTTGATTTTGAAATTGCATCGGTGTTTGACTGTTCACATGATGTAGACTTCTGTTCTTTAGGACATGGTTTGGTACGTGAAACAAAGGAATTTTTTGATGTATTTTCTATACAAGAGGGAAGAGCACTGTCACAGCTCACTGATTTCACCAGAGAAGCAGCATCACCAAGACTCATCAACTTATGCCTTACAGGTTGCCTGCCATACTCCAACAAAGAATTAATTCTTCTCACAGACTGACGGACAGGAGTACGCTGAAACTTAATAGGTGACTTAACTTTTGTTCTATTTGGTTCATTTAAAGAAAGCTTGTTAAACCACTGTATGTGCTCTGAAACCTTCCCATGTTCTGTCATTTGTAAACTTTCAGAAGAAGTTTTATCATATGTTTCCACCAATGACTGTTGTTTAGCAATTCTCATAGGCCTGGGTTTTGACAAGTTTGTTATAATGCATGCACTTTGCTCTGAGGAAGAGGATCTAGCCTCATCCTCCCTAGAAGCTGCACATTTCGGTGAGTTCTCTTCCATCATAGTCTGGTTCTCCTTTAATTCGGTATTTAGTTTATCCCTTGGATACTGTTTCTTTATTTGTTCTTCACTGGAGAATTCTTGCTTGCTGAAATAATCTTTTAGTATATTTGAATGATTATCTTTTTCATGTTCCACCTTCACCTGAATTGAATAACATTTTACAGCTGCTTCTCTGTCAAATTTTTGAGTTTGATGTGTTGAAAAGTCTCTTTCTGAAATATGATTTTCATCTTCAATAATGTGGTGTTCATAATTTTCCTTTGATTCTATTACAGTCAAATCATTAGTTTCAAATAGATTTTTCTCTGAGCTATATTCTATGAAAGATGTTTCGTTTACTTTTACTTTCTCCATATTTGTTACTGATGACTGCCTATGATTTATCAATGCATGAAGATTACTTCCAGATTCAGAAAATGCCTTCTGAATTTTCACCAAAGTCTCTGTGGTCAAGGTATTTTCATCACCACTAAGGGAGCTTCCCATTACATTGCTATTATGCTTATTGTGTAAATCAGAAGAGGTGAGTTCATATGAAATAGCAGGTGACTTTTCAACCGTAATATCAGGCTCCAAAGAAGAGCTTTCTACCTCAAGATTTCCCACTATTGAAGAAGCTTCATTTGCATCTATTTCTTGAAAACTTGAATTACTAGGTCCTGTCCAAGACATCCGGTAATTTGTTCCATCTAGTCTCTCAGGAGTTAGTAGGTTTTCCTCAGACTTACTGATCTTTTTTGAACCTAAAATAAAGCAATTCAGTACTTTTAATCCTTTGTATCCAATTGCATTTTGAAATATTATCCAAATACATGGCAAATAAAGGCACTAAGTACTGAATTCCAATAAAGACATGTTAAAATAAATAATTTTTAATAAAAAGTCAGTCATTTTATATTAAAATGTATAAGAATTCTCCAATGTTGATAGGAATTTATTTTTGCTATTCAAACATTAATTTTTAATTTCTAGAAAGTACTTGATATATTTTATCATTAAGAAAAAGCAACTAAAGCAGGATTTTTGGGTAAAACTCTAACAGTATCATGTAAATGTACCTTTCTTTGGTAACCTTTCATCAACATCTGGACTAAAAAGCAGACCTGTTTTTACAGATTCAATCCTATTTTTTAAACTTTGTTGATTTGCAAGTCGCCGGCCAACATTTTCACATCTATTGACACCAGAACATCCATTCTGCAAAGAAAAGAAAATTTGAAAAAGCTGGGAATTGGGAAACAATTTTACAAGAAATACACATATTCTTGCCTGCTAATAAAAATTATAATCATTTGACTGGGCAATTAGTTGATATTTTATGATCTAAAATAAAACTATTTGCATATTCATTAATCAAAAAAATTTTCTCTTGTGCTGACTCTATGCCAGGGCCTGTTCACAAATCATGAAAAACAAATCCCAGATGAAAATCTTACCCAGATTAAAATATTACATTCTATTTAGATGGGGAGACTTAGTCCAAAACAAGATAAACAATCAATTATATTATATAAATACAGTATACAAGAGAAAAGTAAAACAGGGTAAGAAGGATACGGAGTGGTGAAGGGTAGGGGTATAATTTGAAATAGGATGATCAGAAGATGATTTGTGAGTAAAGAATGAAAAAGGCAAGAGCCATGAAGATTTAAGGGGCAGAGCACTAACCAGTGCAATCTCTGAGATTGGAGCAAAGTCTGGCACAATCACAAATAGCAAGGAGGTCAGAGTGAATGGAGCAGAGTGAGTAATGGGGACAGGAGTAGGAACTGGAGAGGCAGCCTGGGAGGAGATCACCTGGAGCCTTGCGGTTCCACATGAGAACTCTGGCTTTTATCCAGAATGAAATTGGAGGGTTCTGAGCAGAGAAATGATATAAATTAACCTGGGTTTTAAAAGTATAATTCTGGCTACAGTAATGTAGCAAGGATAGAGGAAGGTAGACCTATTAGTAGGAGCTTACTACAGTAATCTGGCTGAAAGATGACAGAACTTAAGAGAAAGTGGGAAAAAGTAGTACTGGTGAAAACTGGTCAGTTTGGAGATATTCTAAAGCAGAATTAGACAGGATTCTCTAACAGATTAGACATGATCATGCATGAGAGAAAAGTAAGGGATCAAGAATGCCACCAAGGTTTTGACCTAAGGGACTGAAAGAATGAGTCGCCATAACTGAGATAAGGAAAACTGTAGTTAGAAGTTTTAGTGGCGGGGGTGGGGGTAGTGTGCGGTAGTGGACGTTGGCAGCAAAGAGATGCACCTCAGGAGCTCTGTTTGGGACAGGTTACACTTGAGCTATCTATTGAATTAGCTATCCAAGTAGGAAAGGCAAATAGGTAGATGTTAAGAAATAGGAAAGTTGTTCAGGAAAGTATTTTGGGCTGGAGAACTTAAGTTTGGAAATTTTAAGTAAATACAGGTTGAGCATCCCAAATCTGGAAGACCAAAATTGAAAATGCTCTGAAATCTGAAACTATTTGAGCACTGACATGCCACTCAAATAAAACGCTCATTGGAGCATTTCAGATTTTTAGATTAGGGATGCAGAACTAATAAGTATAATGCAAATATCCCAAAATCCAAAAAAAATCTGAAATCTGAAACACTTCTGATCCCAGGCATTTTAGATAAGGGAAACTGAACCTGTATATAATATTTACAACTGATGAGCATCTTGAGTGAGTGGAGAGAGAAAAGAGAAGTCTTATGGACTAAGCTTTGGGTACATCCATGTCTGGAAATTTTGAAAAGCAGGCAGTGAAGAAGCAAGGAAAGAAAGTATACTAAAAACCAAAAAGGAGCAAGTGATCAGCTGTGCCCTGTTGGCAAGTCAAGTCAAATAAGGACTGATGTTTGACTACTAGTTTCAGCAACATTGAAATCATGGATGACCTTGATGAGAGCAGTTTCAGTAAAGTATTGGGAGAAAAGTCTGACTGGAATTGATTTAAGCAGAATAGAAAAATAGGAACTAGAGATATAAACTTAAGTATAAGAGTTTGGGATAAAGAGAAGAAGAGAATGGGACAGTAGCTGGAGGGGGTACAGGGTCAAGAAGGTCTTTTGTACATTATAAACAGATTAATGAAATGGCAAGACACTTACTACATCTTTGCTACTTTTCCCTAGACTAAATTTCAAACGAAGAGATCTTCGAACATTTTCTTTACGACTGATTTTAGGAGAAAAGCAGCCTGCTTTTCCTGATTCCACCCTGAAAAAAAGAGTGAAATTAAAAATGTCCATTTATAGTATAAACACCAAAGAAATTCTTACAAAATGAAATTTGAGAGAGTCCACAGCAAATCATATTACTAATAATTGAGCAGAATAGTAATTTTTTAAAACCAGTTAAACTTTAAGGTACCGTATGTGAACACATCGCATTTGCATACAAAAATAATCTGTTTATGACAAATGTTATTTAGTCACTTATAAATTGGAATCACTAGAATAGACTAATGATTTTTAAACTAACAGGGTATTATAAAACTATATCATCAACATAAAAAAGATTTTGAGAAAGTAAAGTGAACTCAAATTAGGAATCTTTCTTTGGTGGCTATTTGATTAATAAGATTATAAAGGCAGAAGGGATTTTTAAAATTTATGATTCTTGGTAGAACAAATAAAATATTTTACTAATTATATATATACCAAATATATATCCAATGTAAACAAAACATCCTGGATAAATTACCTGCAAACTTTTTTGCCTGCAATTCTTTTACTTCTCCTTGGCACACCTGTACTGATCAAATGATTCCCACTGATGGCTACAGGAGACAATGAACTCTGAGATGACCCTTCTGAGCTTGTATCAATGTGAACTATAAAAATAAGCACATGTAATATACCCACATACTTATTTTCCTTTTAAAATATAAAATAGCAATAGCAGCAATTAGATTTAAAGCCTTAATTTCTATCCCCAAGCAATGACAGTAATCAATTTCTGGTTAGAAACTTCAGATGTCAGATAGCCCAACTCAACTAAAAAAAGTATCTATTTCTTACTTTTGAGTTGTCAATTAAATATCAGATTCAGCATTACTTTCACATTAGAGTTTTGCTTTAAATTCTTTTAATAATACAAGGAACGTGTAGGCACTGTTACAGATTGAAAAGAAAGCTTTGGAGACAGACTTGACTTGAGTTTGCCCTATCACTTAGTAAATGGGTTTAGGCTCTTAAAATGGACTTCTATGATGAATATAAATATTACTGTTATGTACATACAATGTCTAATACAGTATGTGGTATATAATATTAAGTAATACTATTATCAAAAATAAGCTATAGACAAACAAGTTGCAGTCTGGGTATCCAGGATATACCTGCTGGCCATCTGCTGTCCACCTGACTCTAGAATGTAATTTATGCAATATTTTTGGAAAACAAACAAAAACGAATTATTTATATATAAGACATGCCTAACCACCTGGCCACTGTTGTGTTCCATGAGAATAACTGGTAGTTAAAACAGAAGCTTAATTCAACACCGTTTATATTGAACTATAGTAAAAAAACAAATAATGAAAAAAGTAAAGTAGTTATGAACAAAGACTCTTTATACATTTGACTAATGTTTTTAAATCATACTCAGTATACAGTCAACAAATATGAACCCTCTCAATTCATTATTGTCATTGATAAAGAATTCACAAAGCTCCCAGAAAAAGTACAATCATCACAGTAACTTTTGGGTGCATTTGGCTGAAGAAGATTTTGGAAGCCAATATAATATGTCCAATGCACCATAGGTAGCTTTATTACAGGGCTGCAGTCTAGTCATTTTGAAAATGGGTAGTGGTCACAGGAAGTACAGTCAATATATGGAATGATGCAAACTTATCACATATATAAGAAAAAAATTAATACAAACTCAATGGACTGTAGATTAATGTTGCCTTTATATATTTTAAAAAGCATAATACTGTTAGAATTTATACTTAGAAATCAGACTATTTTCAATTTTGCAAATGAATTTATTGAGTTGTGGCTGAGAAAGTAGGGACAAAGAAAAACTGTGAGTTAAAAATAATAGGATTACTTTTGGTGAACCTTTAAATTTTTTGAAAAGGAATCAACAAGTTCATTCCTTGGGGAAGATGCTATAAAGCTAATAAACAAAGGCAGGTAGAACTATAATTCTCATTTGCCATTTGGAAAATATCCTCCAAATTGGAAAGGCTTTTAAATATTAAAAAAAACAAAAAACAAAAACAACTACATTGCTTTAAAGGAATTTAAGTCTCCAACCTCAGAATACTGAATGAGCTATGGACATACGCTTCAGAGTTCTTATCATTATACTTTAATGAGCCATAGAGAACCTATGATACTGTTCAACTTTTTAGTAGAATAAACAAGGAAAACATAAACCTTTTCGATAATAGAAACAACAGAGAGGTTTTTGGGAAGAAGAGCTCACATAACTCAGCTAGTGAATTCAAAATGAAACACCATCTGAAACCAACAAAATAAAAATCTAAAAGATCACCCACATTTTAACTAAATGTGAGATATATAAATATGAGACAGAGGACCCTGGGCTTAATTAGGATTTCATTTCATTTTTGGTTGGCCATAAGGTTAACGTGAGCTCACTTGTATTTCCCACATGCTGAAAGAGCCAACTCAACCTATAACCACACTAACAAAAATCTAGTCTCTAAGTTAGCACGACACTATATTATTTTCGAAGGCCTTGGTTGGTCACGTTAGGAACTTGTAGTTAATTTGGAAGAAAACAGCTGGGCTGGTAAGAGGTCTAGAAACCATGGAAGAGTATAAACAATGTTTTAAAGCTTTTATAAGAGGTACTTGAGTCTAAAACTTTAAAATACTCTCATTCTCAAAACCATAATCTGGGGTTCATGCCTGTAATCCTAGCACTCTGGGAGGCTGAGGCAGGAGAATGACTCAAAGTCAGCAGTTTGAAACCAGCCTGAGCAAGAGCAAGACCCCTGTCTCTACTAAAAATAGAAAGAAATTAATTGGCCAACTAAAAATATATAGGAAAAATTAGCCGGGCATGGTGGTGCATGCCTGTAGTCCCAGCTACTTGAGAGGCTGAGGCAGAAGGATCCCTTGAGCCCAGGAGTTTGTGGTTGCTGTGAGCTAGGCTGATGCCATGGCACTCTAGCCCAGGCAACAGAGTAAGACTCTGTTTTAAAACAAAAACCAAAACCATAATCTGTAATGGTAACACTCCCACACTCTGGATTCAGAGATGATCGAACTTTTGGCAACCTCAACTCAACAGAAGATAGCAATAAAGCCATAACTATAGATCAAAAGTAAGTAAGGTAGGATTTGGGATATCCAATCAATTAAAACCTGAGCATCAATGCTATCCACAAAAGCCCAAAATACCACTCTGAGGTTTTGTTTCTTTCTTTCTTTTTGAGACAGGGTCTCACTCCGTTGCCCAGGATGAAGTGCACAGTGGTGCAATCATAGCTCACTGTAACTTCAAACTCCTGGACTCAAGCAATCCTCTCACCCCAGCCTTCTGAGAAGTTGGAACTACAGGCGTGCTCTATCATGCCCAGCTAGTTTTTAAATTTTTTGTATAGATGGGGTCTCGCTACGTTGCTCAGGCTGGTCTCAAACTTCTGCATTCAAGTGATCCTCCTAAAGGATCACTTTGGCCTCCCAAAGTACTGGGATTACAGGTATGAGTCACTGTGCCCAGCCTCACTCTGAGTTATTTATCATCAATTTCAATAAAGCATGACCATAAAACACACACACACACACAAATTAATTATATTGAACCAGTGTCTATTTTAAAAGGCGAGGAACTTTTGCTTAGAATAGGCATTCATGTTAATGTTTACAACACACTTATATAAATTTTATTTGCTACCTGATACTGGTGTAGAACTGCTACTGAAGGGATTACTTGGCAATAGCTCAAAGTTAAAATTGTGCTTGATGGATTTCCTTTTCTTACTTGAGAAACCATGAGACGAATCTACAGGCAGTTTACGTTTAGCATTTGGAGTAAGAATCACTGGTGATACAGACAGCTGGGCTGAAAAAATATCAAAAACAAAACCAATTTGTTATTTCTCCTGCAGAGTTGATAAAATACAAAAACGTTATATAATTAGAGGTAACCAAAAAATAACAGGGATATATTGTCATTATCAATTTTATGTTATGTAACTAAATTAAAACTGCAATTACTTAAAATGAAAATAAGGAAGTCACAAAAATGCAAGACTTAAGAAACAGCAGTAACTTAAACCAAATAGACTAAAAGATGCATACGATACATATTAAAAAATATTAATATAGGGATGAAATTATAGTCAAGGAGTTGAAACAAAACTGATCTAAATATTATTTTTGCTTTTAATCACAAATGAATATTAACCAGTTCATTTAGTCACTCTGAAAAGATCATACTGTCTCTTATTAACTGAATAATTTCAGCCACAAGCAAATTAGGATAAAAAGTTGGAACAAACCTGTGGTTCTAAAACAGAAATGAGGTTGAGCTATTTTCACACACTCAATAGCATTTAAGTTACAAACAACAGAAAAGTATGATTAAGATTAAAGATGTAACAATAGACTAAAAAAAAAATTCTCACCTACAATGTTGGGTTCATTATATCCAACATAATTAGCAATGTCACAACATAGTATATATAAGTACAACATCACCATTGAAAATAACATTTGGATTTGATTAAACTAAATTTGATTAACTAAAATAAGTTAGGTAATTACTACTATAATTATTTTTGTAGACTACTTTAGAAATTTTCATTTAAATAGATACATATAATAAATACCTACCATTTCTTTCCTGTTGAGGTGTAATAGAGGGTGTTCTGTTAGATTTAAATTTATTTAGTGCCCCACTCACAAAATCTGAAATGCAAAGCATATAAAATCATTTAATCTATGATAACTTAACATTTACCTATTTTTCACATACTGATATTTGTGGTCTCCTTTTAGCATCTTTTATCATCTTATACAATTTTAAAGTTATTTAAGGTTATTTAAGGAATTATTTCAAAATAGAAATACTAAAGGATATATTTTTATTCCATTCACCAATTATACTTCTATATCCCTTTTAAAAAGGGAGTATAATACAGAATGAAACGATACAAATATGTATAATGTACCGAAAGGGTAGGAAAGAGGGAATCATAACTTGTTGAAGCAAAAGATGATGATCTGAACTGAGGCAGGAGCAGTAGAAATGGAGGCAGGAATAAAGGTATTTAACAGACCAAGGTGACAACATTTAAGTCACCAATGGGATGTAGAGATAGGGAAAGAGCAGATAAAGCCACCTAGAATTCTGATTTTGATGACTGAGGAGACAATGGTGCCACCAAATGAAAAAGGAAATTATGCAAGGGAGAGTTAGACATGCCTATGAGATGCTTGAATGAATATAATTCCATCTGTGGAAAGATAAGGGCTGGAGAAGCTGATGTGTGAGCCATCAGCCCAGAAATGGTAGTTTTTAAAAAATGTGAATGAATAAGATCATTTAAGTAAAGGGCAAAGTGTGAAAAGAAGGTCAGGCATGAAAGAATGGGATATTTAAGAGATATTCAGAAAAAGAAAATTCAAAAAATGAGATAAAATAAATTGCCAAAGAGGTAAGGGAACTGACAGCAAGCTCAGTATTACAAAACACAAGGAAAAAAAAAATACCAAGAAAGAAATAGCCAAGTGGTCAGGGATTCTGAATAATACAAGCCTAAAAAAAAATATACACTTGATTTAGCCATAAGGAAATTGTTATGACTTGAACAGGAATAGTTGTATGCAAAAATAGTCCCCTAACTTTCAGTCAGATTAATCACCAAATACCACTTAATATAGTTATGTATATGTATAATCAGTTAAGTAATAACCACTTATGTATTATTGAGAAATCTTACACCCTCAAGTGAAATAGCTACCAGCCAGAGAAGAATACTGAAAACCTCAATGAAGAGCTAGAAATAGACAATGCTCTAACTGGCAGGCAATGGCTAATAAAGAATCTTTATGACACCTGTGCAGATAAAGGAGGTTATTATGGGAGAGGAAAAAGACAAAAGAAAAAGGAAAAAAATGAGAAATGAGAGCCAGAGCAGAAGAAAGAAGAAATAACCGAGCTACAAACAGATTCAGCCACACTTAAAAATGGTTAAGATGGCAAATTTTATATGTATTTCACAAATTTTTAGAATGTCAAGATTCTTCAAAGCAATGCAAGTGAATGAAACACATGGATTTTTTTTTTTGCATTTCAAAGTGAGATGCATAAAAAGGCTAGCTACAATATGAACACTGATGACCTAGAGCTCCTAAACAGTTTCAAATTGCTAATGAAATCGACGAATTTTAGTGATGCTTGACAAATGCTATCCTAACGTGTTCAGATAAATTATCTCTGAGTTTAAGCTATATATTAATTCGATATAATGTATTCATTCAAAAATTTATGCCTATTCAGTAAAAACCACTGGGTTGATACAATGATGTATAAAATATGGTTTCTACCTTCAAAGAGTATTGCATATAACAACTCTCAAAGCCTAAAATATTATAGAATGTCAGAGCAGAAGAGAGATTATTTCCACACGGGGGAAAAAAAATGAGAAGAGCTTGCTTGACCAGACATTTAACCTAAATTTTGACAACTGGATACAATTTGAACAGCAGAAGTAGATAGATGTAAAAACATCATATCAATAAACAGTATAAGCAAAAAAATGAAAGTGTCCGGAAAACAATAAAGAAATAGCATAGTTTGACTAAAGTACAGGTTGGTTAAAGGAAAGACAGGAAACAGTAGACTAGTATGCTAGAGCAATCCTATGACAGACCTTTAATATCAAGCTATACATATCAGTATTATCAGTGAAAGTTTCTGAAGAGTGTGTGTGTGAGATACTTGAGTTATACATTAAAAATGTCAGCCTTAATACCAATAAGTAGGGTGGATTCAAGAAAGAGGTACAAAGACAAAGAAGGAGATTCTTACAGTAAAGATACAATAAACACTGCCGAGATAGAATCTTATAGAACTGTGTGAGTACAGATGGAAAAGACCATGGTTTAAAGCCTGAGTGCCTACGGAATGGTGGTGTTGTTAAAATGGAATTCACACAGAACCAGTTTAAAGAGGGTGAAAATGGTCATTTCAAAACATTAAGCTTGCCCGGGCGCGGTGGCTCACACCTGTAATCCTAGCACTCTGGGAGGCCAAGGCGGGCGGATTGCTCAAGGTCAGGAGTTCAAAACCAGCCTGAGCAAGAGCGAGACCCTGTCTCTACTATAAATACAAAGAAATTAATTGGCCAACTAATATATATAGAAAAAAATTAGCTGGGCATGGTGGCGCATGCCTGTAGTCCCAGCTACTGGGGAGGCTGAGGCAGCAAGATTGCTTGAGCCCAGGAGTTTGAGGTTGCTGTGAGCTAGGCTGATGCCATGGCACTCACTCTAGCCTGGGCAACAAAGTGAGACTCTGTCTCAAAAAAAAAAAAAACATTAAGCTTAAATAACCAAGGAAAAGCAGTTATGACTGGTTGTTAGTAAAGTAGAACTGATATTTTTGAGATAACAGTAATAGAGATCTGGTAGTAATCTGTTTAGATTTGATAACTGAAACTATAGGAGTGAATGAGATCGCAAAGGCAAAGAGGGAAATAAAGATGATCTGTGTCTAAGAAATATTTATATTTGGGAAAGTTTTATGGGTTGAATTGTATCCTCCAAAAACAGATGTTTAATTCCTAACGCCCAGTACCTATGAATGTGACCATACTTGGAATTAGTGTCTTTACAGATATAGTCAAGTTAAGAAGAGGCCACTAGGATGGGCCCTAATCCAGTAGGTCCCTATAAAAGGAGAATGTAGACACAGAGAAACATCCAGGAAGAACACTGTGGGATGACAATGGCAGAGATTGGAGTGATGTAGCTGCAAAGTCAAGGAATGCCAAGGACTGACAGCCACTTCTAGAAGTTAGGAAGATGCAAGAAAGGATTCTCTCCTATAGGTTTCAGACACTCAGCCGAAACCTTGTTTTCAGGCTTCTAGCTTCCAGAACTAAGACCAATTTTTGTTTGAAGCCACCCAGTTTGTGGTACTTTGCTACAGTAGCTCTAGGAAAATAATACATAGGACATAAGAGGACTCTACAATGGAAGTAAAGAAACACAAGAATGCAATAATATATAAGCCAAAAGATTAAAAAAGGATAGTTAATAACAATTGATTTGGATACTCAAAGATGAGAAATTTCCCAACACGATTGGAAAAGGAATGGCCTCTGTCTTCTTGACCCAGAAGGAGATAAGAAGTTTTATTACCAACTCCACCTGATAGGACTTTGGATCTTTTTGATTCTTCGTTGGTAATATTTCCTTCATTATTTAGTTTGCACTCCTAAGTAATTCATGTCAGTAACTAGTTCAAACAATGATCTCACACTTGGATTAATGACACACATTTCTGACCAATCTTCTTTCTTCCAAGTCCCAATTCTTCAAATCAGTTAATTTTCTAAAACATTTTAATCAAGTCATGCTTCAAATCATAAACTTTTAACGGTCCACTAACACCTAGGTTAATAGTCTAATTCTTTAGCCTGGCATCAAGTTTACCATAATACCACCCCAATCCTTACAATGAAGGCTTCACTCAAGTCAAGCTGGTCTACTTACAGACACAGACATAGATTATTTCTTCCCGACACAAATCTTTCTTCATAGCATCCTTTCCATCTAGAATAGGATATAAGTTTTCTGATTCTCAACCCAATTCTCCTAGATTCTACCCTTTCTTCAAGAAGGTTCAGTTTGTCCTCCTCTTTGACAAGTCCCTGATCATTACAACCAAGGGAACTTTTCTCCTTTTAATACACTTTTACATTTGTGCTAAAGATTCAGCACTTAATATTAGACTATGTTGTCCTTTTATCTCTTCATATGCATATGTCCTATCTTTCCAACTATGCTGTAAGTATTAAAAAAGGCATATACCACAGTTTATGCTTCTTTATGTTCCAATGCATTTTGGATAAAAACAAATTGCTGTACCGTCATAAAATGGAACTGCCACTTACCTCCTACACTTTGTCTTCGTTTTCTCTTATGTTCACCAGGAGTTTCATATTCACCTTCTTCAAAGCCTTCCAGCGATGGAGTAGCACAGAGACCATCAATACCCAACATAGCAGGTATCTTTTCCAGGATAAAATCTGGTACACGTCCTAAATGAAAATGTTCACAAGTAAGACCATTATTCTCCTTCCTCCACTCCTCCTCAAAAATGTTTAGATAGTAATGTACAAACTTTGCAAAATTTGTCTTCATAGTTCACTTGGAAGAAACTGGGATTTCCCTGATTTAAACAAATTCTGTTTCTTAATAATGCAACTACATCTTACCAATATCTGATGCATAATCAATGAAAGTCTGGACTATTGCAGCCTGTAATCGTAGCTTTTTCTCTGTGTTAGCAGACATCTTTTCATGTCCTTCACTTGTCTGAAGAAGATTTGGTGCAAATATTACCGCAAGATTGCTGCTGTCCATCTTATTCTCACTGGATCTTAAGTGAAAAAAGGTTTTATTAGATGGAGCCAAAAATAAAGAGTTAAAATAACATATGTAGCATATTTTGAAGACCTCTTACTTTATCAGTCATATTCAAATCAAAAGTTACCCTTTATCTACCCATCTACACGACTGACTTGAATATATAAAAGAACCAGAAATATTAACATATAGTCACTATGTATTTAAATATATATAAGGACACACTCCAAACAATCCCTTTGCAGATGAGGAAGCAGGCTCAGAGAGGTTAAGCCAGCCCACATGCTTGAGGGATGGGCGTACAGCACTGTGGTTGAGAAGAAGGAGCCCAGGGGAGTTGGGAGCCACAGCTCTTCAGCTAGAAGGAAAGGCACGAGCTGGGAGAGTCAGCAGGGATAACACACCCTGCCTGCCGGGAAGGTGCTTCTGCTGCCCGCTCTGGGCTCCACACCAACTGCTCCTGTCCTCTGTGTTTCTATCTTAGCTGGTCCAACCCCATGGCCTAAGGAATTGGAGCTGGGAGTCCTGGCCCTGCTACAGTCTGGCTGTAGGACCTTAGGCAGGCTCCTGCCCTCTCTGGGCCTCAATGTCCTCTCTCTGAAAGGAGCATAGTTCAGGCACTTCCATCCCAGTCCATGGGTCGCTATTCATAACTCCATGGCACGATTAAGCTCAGATGCAGAGGCAGCTTTAATTAACTTTAGCCTTTTCCCAAAATAGCCCTTTCCCTGCCTCACAGATGCTCTTAAAACACAGGACAGTTCTAAGAAATGACAGTGAGCTAGCATCACTTATATTATCCTGGATTGAGCTTAAGCCCATTATCCAAAGTGAGGTGACACAAGATTGGAAGAATGGGATCCACATGTACTTGCCATCAAATTGGTACTGACTGATTAACGCTATAGTACTCAAATGGTGGTGGTGTTCACCAAAGATTCGGGGGTTGGGGGAGTATACCCACATCTGAGGGATGTGGTGAGCATTGTGGAGGGGAAGGGCATACCTCTAACCCTTGCTAGGGAGAAGTAAAGATATAAAATGTAACCAAAATGTTTGTACTCTCATATTTTTCTTGAAATAAAAACAAACAAACAAACAAAAAAACCACAGGACAGGCACGGGGGGGGGGGGGGGGGGGGGAAAAAAAAAAAAAAAAAAAAAAAAAANGGGGGGGGGGGGGGGGGGGAGGCAGGAAAAAATAAAAAAAAATAAATAAATAAATATAAATAAATATAAGAACCATGCTAACCCTAGAGTTCCCACTTTGCTTTTCCACACAAGTTGAACATGTTTACCTGATTTTCAAACCCACACATAAAGGTGGCCTGTATGTCTAGAATAAGCAGATTCACTGAGAGTAGGGAGAAGAGAAAAATTCAAAAAGCAAAACATAAACATTTTAAAAACACAATAATCAGAAGCCATTCAGTGGACAATGAATCTTATCAATATCAATAAACCGTTAAGGCATTCATAATGATGATTTTAAGACAGCAAGGAAATATTAAATCATTTGATGTACTGTTTCAGAAATTATACAAGATATACTTCTCATAGTAAAAAAATAATGTAGTATTTTTTAGAAAAATTTCCATTCCAAATGAAATTTATCTACAAGTATAAATCTTTAACTAGTAGAGAAATTAAACTATTATTTCCTAAGAGTTTTAATTACCACTTACCTTAGAGAAACATTCCTGAGAAAGTTAAAGAAGTATCTTAATATATTAACTGTGTGGTCACTCATAAGACAGGAGAGCAACAATGTAGCTTTAGTCTTCTCCTCTGTTCCTAACTGTTGAGCTTTAAAAAGTGCTTCATGCAAATCAGCCGGAATAATGGGCTTTGGCAATTCCCTAAAAAACTGCTTAAGAAGTCCTGCAATATCACAAGGTGGTGCAGAAGATAGACAACCTTCACCATGATCCAGTTTATTCTGAAATAAATATAACAATCTTGAGTATTTTGGGGGACTTAAGAGTTTAATGCTACAAAGTATATTTCATTATACTCTAATTCAAGAGTTCTCTTTTTAAAATAATTTCTCTTAACTCTCATTTTAATATATATCCCTCTTTCTTCCAGAAGGCTAAAAAACAAACTTTAACAACTTTTTTATTTCATATAGAATATAGGAATAGTATAATCTACTATAATATGAATTTAAAAGTACTCTGTAAACTTTTAAAGCACAATATAAATGATATGTAATGTCCTCTCAAAAACGATTCTTTTGCCATGAAAGAGCTATTTGTAAATTGAATTTCTGTCAATTATTCATGTAATAGTTCTAAATATTTCTATCACAGAAATAAAATTGGAAAGTGGTTCAAATGAAAAATTATAGTTCAAGAATATGCTTACCTTTAGTGCTCTTAGACGAATAACAGATCCTGATTTCCGAAATAGCCCTTCCGTGTGAATATGTTCTTGTAAAGACATACAAGCATCAACAAGAAAGCTGAAAGAGAGACTATTTTTCAGGTGGCCAGATACACATCTTATCAAATCCCATTTTCCAACTAAAGTATATGAGCAGGCAAGCACTATGCCCCTTTCAGAAGCTCTGATGCCACAAATTCGTTTAGTCTTTGTGACAAAGTTACTTCCAGTTTTCTGTCTTGCTTCCTAAATTCTTGTAAGGCCCCTCTTTTTACTCAGGCCAAGTCCAATGCGCCCTCTCAATTTTATATCCTTCTGTCTCAATCCTACTCCACTTCTCTGCTTCCCTGCAGAGCACAAGACTTGTCTTTTTTACTGCCTCTACTTCTTCACACTCCAGCCTCTACCCTCTCGTCAGAATCTCATTGCCCATTAACCCAGTGAAACAGCTCACAAGGTCACCAGTGGCCTCTGCCTTGCCAAATCCATGGTCCATTCGTTGTCCTCATCTTGCTTGATCTATCAGCATCTGACACACCTGATCACCCCTTATTCATCTCAAAAATGCTCTTTTTTCCCTACTCTTCTGGTTTTCCTGCTATTTCCCCTATTGTTCCTTCTCAAACTCCTTTTCTGGCTCCCCTTGTTCTGCCAGATCGTTACATGGTAGAACAACCCAGGGCTCTGTCTAAGGCCATCTTCTTTTATCTTCTTTCTCTTCATGGGTGATCTTGCATAGCATACACAGCTTTATATATCTATCATCTACTACATTTGCCCAAAAATAGGGCAAGGTTTTTTTTGTCAACCTAACATGACCCCTCAGAAATAGCAGGGTATAACCCAGTCTTTATAATCCTTTTCGTATTAAGAGATATGTGCTCAATTTCTTTATTTTAAACAATAATCTTAATAAATGTTGGCTTTAGATACTTACATATTCAACAGGTGGGACCCATAAATTAGGATGGATACAAGCTACAAATAACTGATACACTTGTACTGGTGCAGTGGCTAAATGTCAGCCCAGATTACAGAGGGTAACTGACAGAATAGTTAAAAAAAAAAAAAAGAGTAGGTCAAGAAATTACAACAAAGATTTAGTTATTATTCATGGGGATATGACTTTGTAATTCCAAATGTCGAAAATCATTATAGGTTTTCCTTACAGGAAAATACATCTTAATTCATCTTTCATACATCATTTAAAAAGCAAAATAATGAGGTAACAAAGTATTCAGTAAACACTTTTGGATGATGCACCACTTAAAACCTAGGTTATGAGACTAGAATAATGAACCCTACTTTGGATAAAATCGAAATGAATTATATGAATTTTAAGTGTCATAGAAAAGCTTAAATATTCTTTTATCCAACATTTATTAAACAAAAAATATAAAAATTATTACTGAATTGGTAATTCAGTATATTACTTAATCAGAATTGTGGCAAAATAATTCGTATTGAACTGAACACTGACTTAATAGAAAAGTAATTGATTTCTAATATTTATTCATAACTGGACCTTAAATGTCAATCCCGGGAATGAGTACAAATTACAAATTTAAAATATGTAAAAGTTAGAAAAAGTTTTATTTTATATTAGCTAATGTTTAGGGGTGAAATCCTTTGCTGGTTTGAAACAAATATGTATCAATCAACTATTTCGTTTTAAACCCGCTGAAGCCAGTTTGAAATATTTACTCTGTTCTTCATTACAAACTCTGCTTACCTTGGAATGTGTCCATATTCTGGTACAACAGAATGGGGTAATGCATTAAAAGGTACTCCAAATATTTTACCCTAAAAGGACAAATTCAGTTACTCTAACACAAATATTAGGTATAATATAAATTTTCTTAAACATTAGGCAAATTAAAAATTTCAGGAGATAAAAAAAATAGCAGAAATAAACTATTAGCTATCAAACATGACAAAACAATTATTTCAAGTGCATTTGGTAACAAATAACTACTATATTCGATATTATGCTAGGTGCTGAGAGTACAAAGATGGCTGAGATAGTCATTGCCCTCAAACAATCTAGTAAATTTGGTCAGTCTCCAGTCTGATCATGGAAAATCAATCCAGTTAGTACTTAGAAAATTCTCCAACAGAATTTGGCCCAAAATACAAAAATTTTCCAAAAAGTACTACAGGTTTTTTCGGTGATCTTATAAATACTGACCATATACTTTCCTTTGGTCATGTTATAAATACTAACTTACACAATGGCTAAGTCAATTGATAAGCAAAACAATAATTCCAGTCACTCATTGAGTACTTCCTAAAATTACTTCAGAAGAGGTTATTTTTAGACCTGATATCTTTTCCATATCCTATAGAAGAGTGCTTTTCGAACTATGCCCTGAGGTACACAAGGCAGGGGTTCTGCAAAAATTTAAGTCAAATTTTATCTAACTAGTTGGAAATCCATTTTTTAAATCTCACATTCAAATTTTAATACATTGAAGAACCCAAGAGTAAGCATGTATGTTAGTTGACTTCAGTGTTTTTGCACACTGAAGTGTAAAGAATCTGCCACTATCTTTGTGCATGCATTTGAACTTCTTAAAAAATGTGTTACTGATTAACAAGGTCATGGATTTGCACTGGACTGAAAAGTAAATTCAAGTCTTTATCTGTCTGCTCATACAAAACTAAGTGGGTATAACCTAATCTCACATGTTAATTTAGCTTAGATGCATCTGCTGTGAAAGCTCTTGAAACACTTATATTTCAAGAGCATTTTATTCAACTTTCTATTTACATTAAGAAATCACTTGGTATTGTTAATGATTCAACACAGCAATAAAATTTTACTAGTACTCTTTCAAGCACTTGGCTCCATTTAATTTACGAATATTCCAAGCTGAAAAGACAGAACAGTATAGTGCTAAAGAGAGTAGGCTCCTAGAGGCAAGACTGCTAGATTTTAAATCTTGGTTCTTCTATCTTGATCAAATTAATATTCTGTCCCTCAGTATCCTCACATAGATTTTAAGACATAGAGTTATAGGAAGAATGAAATAAATTAAAACATGTAACAACCTTATATCAGTGTTTCACATACAATAAGCATTCAAAGAATATCTATTGCTGTTATGATTATCATTTTGATGTGAATTATTTTTAAAAAGTATTAGTATGGACAATCCCTTTAAATTAGGTAAATTAGAATGTTCTTAATAGTGTGACCAAACAAAATGCAAACATAAATCAGATGCTAAAGCTGATAAAAGTCTATAACTGTCACACATAACTAGAATTCATTGTATTTTTTCTTATATCTCATTATTTTTAATAGGCTTCACAAATAACCACTATAATTATTTTTCATAACATGGTTTTTAAACTTCATATATTACAATATCACTTACAATATAATTTAAAAGATTTACAGTGCTTTTCTTAAAAAGCTCAGAAACTATTAGTTAACACCAAAGAGCAAAAGAAATGACTTTGTTTCAAATTACCTATCCTGTTAGATCTCACTCTTATAATACACCAATCTTCAATATTTCTTTATTAGAATATTCTTATTAGTGTTTCTAGCTGAATTTATATAACATGACTATTAATTAAGAAGTAAACTATGGATTATCATAACAACTATCATTAGTTGAATAAGTGGCATGTGACAGGCACTGTGCTAGGCCTATCTACAGATCTTAACGTTTTCTTTTTAAATCCCCTTAACAATCCAAGGAGATACCATTATTCCCACTTTATAGATTAGGAAATTGAAACTTAGGTAAATAAACAAGCAACCAAAGTTCACAGACCTAGCAGGGGTGGAGCAGAACTCAAACTCAGGTCTACCTGACCTAAAGGCAGATGTGGGTTTTCTTGTTAAGGAGTGAAAAAAAATCCATGCACAAATTCTCCCATATAGTTACAAAGCCAGCTATATTTGAGATCCTGGAAAGCCAGTTTTACAATCAGAAGAAATCTCTATGGTTCTAAAATATGAATACACATGCCATTAATTTGCAAACAAAAACAATTTCTCCAAAATGTATAAGCTATTAAGAGGTATACAAATTATTATATTTTTGTTGGTGTTCTTCTCCAAGTACTTACTTTTAAAATAAAATGCTTTATGTTCAATTTATTTTATTTTTTGCAATTAAGTTCTTGATTATGTGGTAAAGCTGTTAAAATCTCATTAAAAATTCTTTAACCTCCACCACTAAAACATCAACAGCTTTTCGATCATTTTGTTCTGGCTTCTCAATTTACTTGTTTTAAAAAAATAGCATTATGTCTCAAAGTATAACACGGCCAAGCAGCAAGCTTGTTTTCTCAAATTGGTAAATACTTCTAATGCTCTGTCACACCTCATCTACTGATCCGTTTAGAAAATGCACTGGTCCCTTTGTCCCTCTGCAAACTTTACCCTAAAACTGTGATGGAGGGCTAAAGTCTGTCTCCCTCCCCAGTGCTACTTGTTCAAAATACAATAAATTGGCAATATCTGGAAACATTTTTAGTTGTCACAACTGAGAGATGCTACTGGCATCTAGTGGGTAGAACCCAGAGATGCTGCCAAACATCCTACGATTCACAGGACAGCAACACCTCTTCTCCCTAACAAAGAATTATCTACTCCAAAATATCAATAGCGCTGAGGTTGGTAAATCCTGCAACTTCCTCTCAATGATCAAAAATCCCTGAAAAGAATCAAGAATGCCATTTTTAAAATACCAGCAATTGACCATCTGGATTGAATTAGACACATCTAACCACATTGTTTTTGATACAAAGAGTGAACAACATTTAAGCATGACCCGGTAAAAAGTGATGATACACACAGGATGTGCCTTTTCTTTTTAACCCGAATTCCCTTTCCCAGAACTTACCCCTATTTCCGTGGCTGCTGTTTCATGTCTCCTGCGATCGCATGGCCCACGGCTACCCTTGACCTTAATGCCATAGACAGCTCGAAGTTGCTGCAACAAGGCCAATCTCACCAGCCTCTGATCCCACATCCCGTACTCGTCGCTCATTCTCTGAGGCGGGATCTGTGTCCTGACCCTCTTTTGCCACCAAGTCTTGCAATTTCCAAACACTCTCAGGTTTGAGCTCCGCTCCGCTGCCCTCCGGCTACGTCTGGCACTCCTCTGGCCCACAGCCCCTGCCACTTCCACGGTTTCTCCTTAATCCTTTTACACTTACAGACCCTCTTCTCTTGGCCCTTTGATCCAGCCACACCTCACTCTTCCTTCACTTGCACTGACGTTCTTTTTGGTCACCCAATCCTTTCAGCTACTTACACAGACTTCACGTCTTTCTCCCTGATTCTTTCGGTTCCTCGCACCAACGCCTGTCGCCAGCTTCTCAACACTTCCGGCCACTTCCAACGATCCCCTTTCCTCCGAACCTCCCTTTGCCCGCTCTGGCTTCCTCGCCCCTCCAACCCCAGCAGGCTCAGCTGGGCGTTCGTTTCTCGGTCCCCGCGTCCCCCACCCTAGCCTAGCCGCCGGACCAGCCGGCTGCTCGGCCGTCTCTTCCAGTCCCGGTCCCCGCCCGGGCTGGTCGCCGCCGTCACCCCGTTTCACAGGCGGCTCGTTCCCTCCTCCGTCGGCCTGCCCGCGGCTCCCGGCCTGCACATCCTGGGGCGCTCACTGGAGCCAAGCAGCTCGCCTCATGCCTCCGCCCCACCGCCTCCGCAGACACCCGGAGCCACCGCGGCCGTCAGACCCGCAGTTCCAGTCCAGGCTCAACCAGGCTCAAATGGCAGCGCCAAACAGCGCTCCGCGTCTGATTGGTCCGCTTCTCTTTTCAAAATCAGGACCTCGGAGGGTGGCCAGGAACTGCCTGACTAGGGAGGTGCGGGCGGAGGGGAGATCAGGAAGGTTGTAGCATCCAAACCTAAGAAACGTGAAAAGAAAGATGAGCTTCACTTGCTCCTTCAGAGCCATATTTTTTGGAGGAAAATACTGTTCAGAGTATGCTTGAATATCTTGATCTGCGCCTCAGACAATATACAATATTTGGGGAAATGCAATAGACACCTTGTTCTCATTTCTCTCGAACGCTTCTGAGGCTGAAGGCCCTCTTACGGAGAAACCGTCCTACGGAACTCGAGATGAGACAATTTAAGTCAGTATTGACAAACGCCGATTTTAGTAACCCTAACTCACTGCCCTTGGTGGGAACTACGGCTATGGGAATTTGTTCATGTTTGGGGGACTGACAGTGATACACAAATCTTATTGCCTAAGAAGTTAAGTACGACAAAGAAGACCCCTCACTAGAGAGTAGAGTACGGAAGAAATGCGAAGTTTGGGGGAGGTGGCAGCTAGCACGACCTTCATTTAGAGGGATTTGGCGTCAGGAGTCCCGAGGGAGTGTGGCTGCCGCCCAGATATTGCTGAAACGTAGGTTATCCTGTTAACCTGCAAGGCTGCACACCCCCACCTCCGAGCTGCTTTTCCATTCTGAAACATCAACATTCCCACCATGTTGTTCTCTGTTTGTTGGGATGTAATTCTTTTAGGGCGGGAGGCTTGGGCTCAATTTAAATACAGACAATATAGTATATATTTACTACCACCCCACCTCACGCGCCAAGTAAACTCGCTTACAGCAGCGACAGAACTTTATCTGCCTTACAGACTGCTGTATCCCCATTGCCTAATAGCTCCAGGGCCCAATGAATTAAGTTAAGTAGGGGACGTTTTCTTAGAATCATTTCGCTCCTTGTGGAGTTCGAGTCCTTAAATATTGCTTACTTTCTGTCAGGACGGCCTTCAAAAAAATTTAAGTAACGTTTTATATACTAGCCCATTGTGATATAAGTTGCACACTTTTTTTTTTTTTTACTTTTTGCTTTCCTTTTTTGTTTGTTTAAATCATAGTTAATCGATCTCTTAATGCTTCTGGATTCTAATCACGGGCAGAAGTATTTTCCTCCTAAATTATAAAGAAATTCACTCATGTGAATTCTAGTACTGGTTTTTCTAGTACTAGTTTTTTCTAGTACTGCTATGTTTTCATTTTTTATATTAGATCTCTGATTCATTTGGAATTTATCCAGTGTAGAAAGTAAAGAATGGATCCAATTTTATCTTTTTCCATGCAGAGCTATCCAGCCCTAGATATTTTTATTTTAACTCACTTCGTGAACTCCCACAACTACTTCTAAAAGTAGCAAACCACTACTACTAAAACACTCATTGAGTCCATTGAATAGGAAAAGGGAACTCATCTTTAGTTAAGTATTAGACTTTGTTTTTAGTTAGTGCCAGAAGGCAGCACACATCATTTGCCTTAGGTATTATCTTACCTAGCTCTCCCTTCTGTGAAATCAGTCAATAAAGTATCTGCCAAAGCGCCTCCCTAAACCTTTTCCCAGCATCCCTGCTTGAAATAAGATGATGTATGCAGCTTTTGAATTAGGTCCAGAGCTTTTCTCAGTAAAGCCAAAATGATTGTTTCTGGAATCACCACCTCCAGGGTCTGGCACAGTCCACAGACATATGGCTCCATTTATTAATGAAACAGAAATGTTTGGGAAAATGTCTATTATATTCTGTCCTAAATTTGGACTCGACTAAGATAGAAAATAATACAGTGATCTCCTGAGGTCACTGGGGCTATCACCAGAGTAGTGGACACTGTGGTGCTTCTCTGAGGTCACCCTCCATGCTCCCCACTTGCAGGAGTATGGTTACTGGATGGCCGAGCCGCCTCTGAAAACTGCTCTATGGAAAGGAGCTGCCTCACCCCAGCTGATGCCTTCCCCTGGGCAGTCTGTATTCCATGACTAGTTAACATAGGGGTACACAGGCCTGGCCCCCTTACCTCAACTAGAGACAAGTGAAGGTCTTCCCTGGTCCAGCACTGCCTGTAGGATCAGCTGAGGCCTGTGTGGCAACTCTATAGCTGCCCAGTCCTATTTCTTGCACTCCTTGTGTTGTTCTAAGAGCTCTCCCCAGTAAGCCTCTTGTAGGTATATCTCCATCTCAGTATCTGTTTTTCAGGCAACCCAACTTAAGATTCGGGCTGAAAGGTTTTCCCTAAACAGTGCTCTAATCTATGGCCTTGATATTAAAATATGATGTATGGATAAGAAGCATTGACATCACCTGGAAACTACAGTCACGTGTCTCTTAATGATGGGGACATATTCTGAAAAATGCATTGGTAGGTGATTTTGTTGTGATGCAAACATCATAGAACATACTTACACAAACTTTGATAGTATAGCCTACTACACAGCTAGGCAATGTGGGATAGCCTATTGCTCCTAGGCTACAAACCTCTACAGCATGTTACTGTACTGAATACTGTAGGCAGTGGTAACATAACGGTAAGCATTTGTGTATCTAAACATAGAAAATGTACAATAAAAATACAGTATAAAAGATTTGAAAAAAAGTGTATACCTGTATAAAGGACTAACCATGAATGGTGCTTGTAGGAATGGAAGCTGCTCTGGGTGAGTCAATGAGTGAGTGGTGAGTGAATGTGAAGGGCTAGGACATTACTGTGCACTACTGCACACTTAGGCTACACTAAATTTATAAAACAAATTTTCTTTCTTCAATAATAAGTTGACTTACTGTAATTTTTTTACTTTATAAACTTTTTAATTTTTTAAAACTTTTTGACCCTTTGTAATAACATCTAGTTTAAAACACAAACATATTGTACAGGTATGCAAAAATATTTTCTTTCTTTATATCCTTATTCTATAGGCTTTTTCTATTTTTTAAATTGTTTATTGTTTTCCTACTCCTTAAACATTTTTGAATGTTAACAAGTGGTTCATTGTTCAACAAAACAGCGATATGTGGTGCATGACTTGTAGTTAGAAAAGAAGTAACTCAGGCTCCCCACCAGGCCTACTGAACCAGAATCTGCATTTTATGATTCCCAGGTAATTTGTACACTGAAATTTAAGAAGCCCTGGTCTAGGCTCAAAAGACAATGGACTAAGCTTAAAAATATTTCTTACTCTGGCTTATTGGTTGGGGAAACCAAACAATATTTTGGTGTGCTTTATATTATGCAAATTAAACAAAAAATAGAAAGCATCCAGAGGAGAAACTTGATCATCTGACTGGACAATTTTAGGTATTCTAGACTCTTAGGTCACAGGGTTTTCTCTTGCTCTGGAGGCTGCCTTGTAGGGTGTTCTGTCCAAAGAATAGGCCAGGACTTGTGCCAACTCTGAAACACTGACAAATAATGTGAAACATAGACTAATGGCCTTCTGGGACTTGTGGGTGAAAGAGACCAATGTATATATTTTGTAAGAAGTAATTTCTGTCCCGGAGCAAGATACTTTTTCTTCTGACAGGTGTGAAAAATGAGATGAAAAAAAATAATAATAGAAAAAACAAAAATGATTAAACAAAAACTATAAGTACATAAAAGTTTGAGGATTTTTTGTCTTTTACAAAGCTGGGAAACAGTTTACTAGTAGTATCTTCAAACACAGTAGAGGCTTGCTTAGAATAAATTATTTTGTATCAATTACATATGTGATACCTATTTATTGACATGGGAGATGTCCAGGATATAATTTGAGGAAAAGCAAGTCACAAAATTGTTATGTATAGTATAATTATGGTACTTTGTGTATATGTAATGAAAAATGGAGGAATATTAACAGTGGTTGTCTCTCAGCAGTAACATGGCAGGTGATTTTTACATGCCTTTTTCTGCTGTTACCGTCTGAATTTTTTATAATGAACATATTGTTTTGGGTTGAATTATGTCCTCCACAAATATATATGGAAGTCCTAACCCCTAGTATCTCAGATACTGACCTTATTTGCAAATAAAGTCTTTGCAGATGTAATTAACTAGTTCAGTTAAAATGGGGGTGCTGCTGAAGCAGGGGTGGGGCGTTAAGCCAGTATGACTGGTATCTTGTTAAGAAGAAAAGGTGATGCCAGAGGAAGAGATTAAAATACAACCAAGGATTGGCATCCACCACCAGAAGCTAGGAATATGTGAAGAAGGATTCTTCTCTACAGGTCTCAGGGCAACATGGCCCAGCCACCACTATATTTCAGACTTCTAGTTTTCAAAACTGTGAGAGAATAAATTTTTGTTGTTTTAAGCCATCTAGTTTGCTGTACTTTGTCATGGTAGCCCTGGGAAACTAATACATCTATAATTTAATAATCATTAAAAAGTAAAGCCATTTCCATTTTGAAAGTGAAACGGAGCTATAAGGAAGGAGGATGGTGCTAGAAAGCCGGCACAAACGTGGCTTCTCCCTCAAAACTTTCCCTGGAAGTTCTGAGACACTACACGAGAGCTCTTGTCAGGAGCAATTCCTGTTGACTGATCTAGTGTACACCTTTCCTTTCCTCCTCTAGGTTCAAGTTCGTCCAGAAGCCAGGGGCTGGGTTCATGTTCATTTCCCACAGAAATTCAAATTCCACAGAAATTCAAAGCCCAGCACTTTGAATAAAGTTCTCAGTGAATTCATTTTGAGGAAATGAGGAATTCCCATTAACAAGAAAGGCTTTCAGCCACCACTCTTACACAGCAGAGTAAACAAACAAACAATAAGTGCAAGAAAACATCTTGAGGATGAAAATGAAATGATTCTAGATTTGGTATCAGAGAAAGGCGGGGGATCCTACAGACCAGCATGTCTCCACGCACTGACTATAGTCCCCTAGTTCTGTGGGATGTTGAAAAGCAGGTCTTTTGTCAAGTATATATGGGGATTTAAACCAATTTCCTTGCTGTAGGATCTCTAGGGGCCTTTAATACACTCTTGTGCTTTGGGACTGTCCAATAGCAGGCTGTTATTAGGCTGTACTTTCTAGTATTGGACTGCTGAATTACAGATGTTCCTAAGTTTATGATGGGCTCACATCCTGATAAACCTATTGTAAGTCAAAAGTACATTTAATACACCTAACCTCCCAAACATCACAGCTTAGCCTACTCTACCTTAAACATGCTCAGAACACTTACTTTAGCTTACAGTTGAGCAAAATCATCTAACGCAAAGCCTATTTTATAATAAAGAGTTGAATATCTCATGCAATTTATTAAATACTGTACTGAAAGTGAAAAACAGAATGGTTTAGTAACATATGTGGGAAAAAAAGGTAAGTTGAATCATTGCAAGTTGGGAACCATCTGTATTCTTTTTATAATTATTTCAAAGCACTTTGGTGCTGGTGTTTGGGAAATGAGCGTTGGTGCATTGTGCACCGTGCTCATATAAACCCACTGAGAACACCTGTCAAGTCTGCCCTGTGATGTTTATAGTAGGCTTTCTTATCTCTACACTCACACTGTATCTCCCAGTTTTAGTCAAACAGGTTTTTGTGCTTCCTTACATCTGAGAAATTGGTACTTAGTTGTAGATCACATATTTTTTTTTCATTAAAATAAATAGAAGGTAGAATGGATATGAGGGAAATAATAGTTTGACACCTTCCAAAGGCAGACATCCTATCAATCTGAAATGTCACTGACAATTCTCGCTTGACCCTTCAAAACAAGAATGACTCTTCAAAACAAGAATGGAGAGTTTTATGCCACTCTCCAGAATAAGGCAGAGGTAGTGTGTTGTTTGGGTCCCCCAAAAGCAGACGCCAAGGCATGATTAGAGGTGCAAGAGATGTATTGGAGGGAAGTGCTATAAAGAATAAATGGAAGGGAGCAGGAGTAGGCAGGGAGACCCTTGAGACCGTGATGTAGTCCAAACACCTGTGAAAGGAGAGGGGGAAGGAAGGAGGATGGAACTTCAAACTACCATGCAGTTATAAGAAATTTTGGACAGGTTGCTGGGTGAGGAGTTCCCCACACAATGAGAATGGGCCAGCACTAATAACTCCCAGGCATCGCTGGGAGCAGCCCAAAGAGTAAATGGAGTGATGGATCCAGACAGTCTGTGCTGCGGCTGTCAGTCAGCTGTGCTTCTTGGAGCAGGAAATCCGACTGCTGCATTTTATGGCCACCATGGGGAATGAAGTCATGACTCATGTAATATGCTTACTACTTTGCCTGGCATAACAAAGACCTCAATAAATGTTAACTATTTTTATTTCAGATACATAAAGCTGGTACAAAGTCAGAAGTTAGCCAGAAAATGCTGAAAGGTGGGAGAAAGCCTTTACTGTGTGTGTGGTACAATGCCCATAAAACTCTCCTCCAGGATTGTTTGAATGGGATGGTTTCTCCCAGTTTCTCAGAACAGCAAAGATCTTCTCAGCTGAACTTCACCTCCAGGTGCTCAAAACCAGAAAAAAGGACGACAACTCCATTTTCCTGCCAGATTGACATGGCTGGTGTGGGGACCCACATTTGCAAGTTTCCCTTGCTGAGTTTATTTAGTGTGTTTATTTATTGTGTGTGCCTCCTGTGGAGGTCGTATGATGCTGTAAACAGAAGAGAGCTCAGGGATCAAAGCAAATTACAGAATATTGAAAAGGTCATCACAGCAAAGTACATCACTATAATCCACAGAATATATGGGGCATTAAAGTCCTAATGCCTTGACTTTTGCTCAAAATTTATAGGAGATAAGGAAAATGAACTACTTCGAAGCATTTTTACAACCAAAATTAAAATAGAGGTGGATTCATTTAACCCCTGCCACAGTCTCAAACTCATTGAACAGCTGCCTTCTGTGTTCATGGAGTTCTGTTTCTGTGGAACTCAATGGGATGGGGAGCTGTTACTGCTTTGGAACCTTCCCTGAAGACTTAAGGAAAGACAAGAGATGGGTGATAATGAAACCAGTAGCTGAGATATCTTCACACATTTGAAGCCAGCCTGATGGCTAAGGTAGTGCTGACAGTTTCCCAAGGATACTAGGCACCTGACCCAGGGCTCTGTGACATCCACTGGCTCAAATGCATGATCTGTCCCCTCGTTAACCATACAGCAGAGACAGCTCTGCACAGATTTTCTTCCTCTGCACCACATACTGGGCAGAAGAGGTTGGTTGTTAAATAGAGATTGTGGCTTCGCAGCCTGGGAAAGAGTAGACAAAGAGAAACATATAAAGCGGTGTGGACATCGCACATGCAGAATAGAGTCCTCTATACTTATAGGAATTCTGGGGTGAAGCAGCTGTGGGACCTGATTTGGAAACATTTTAGGAAATATTCCTTTGGAAAGATTACCTAGGAAAGAGCTTATTTACCTGTATAATCTCATAACTGAAATTATTGGTGGTGTTACTGTCTAATCTTCTGCAAAACTTAAATCACTCTGCCATCTGAGAAGCTCCACCAGAGACGGAGCAGTGAGGGAACTAGCACTTATTGGACACAATATGCCTTGGAATATGCCTACGAAGTGGGTATTATCCTTATTGTACAGATGAGAAGGCTGAGGTTCAGAGAGGTTAAGAAAAGTGTACAAGGTCCCAAGCTGTTAAATGGCAGAACTGAGATTCCAATATGGAACTGCCTGTCTCCAAAATCCTCGGTCTAACACACACACAATGCTGATTGCCATAGATTTCCTGTGGGCGACACTGATGACCTTCAAAACAGCCTTGATTCAAGAGCTATCATTTTCTGATTTGAGTGGAAACTGAAAATCTTCCTATCTGAAAATGTCTCCCTCACTGATCTCTGTAATTTTCTGTTGCTTTGAATTTAGTTCTGACTTTGTTTTAAAATGCAAATTATCCTGAAGGTTGAGACATTTCCTGTGAGTTAATGTTTCAGATACTTTATTATTTAAAGGGAGACCTTGATAGCATTAGAACACCTGTTACCTGGAGAAGAGAGAGAGTGGCTCACACAGGAAAATGGCAAAAAAAAAAAAATGTGAACAATTGGAGGCAACAAATATATGAGTCAATTTCAGAATTTTAGCTGAGGCTGAACCCAGTAATCCTTTCTGCTTTTTTAGAAAAAACAAACTCTAGATTTTAGAGTGTGCATACCTATCTCATGATACTGCTTTGAGAAATACATGAGACATGTGAGAATGTTTTGTAGTACAAATAGCTTAATATAAACAAGGTATGGTGAGGTGCTATTTCAATTTATAAATTAATTCTATTTTTACAGCCAGGTACTCTTTCTTTTCCACCTGACTCCGTCTCTTGATCATGCATCAAATATAAGGGAGGGGGGAAACCAATTAAAAACATATCTGGACTCTAGAAATAAATTATATAAGTCAATGACCTATTCTAAAAAATAATGTTTAAAATTTCAAAAGGAAAGAAGTACAGTTTAGAAAAAGATTGAATACAGTTTTCAAGGTTTTTGACATTATTTCCTTTTATAGGTTTAAAGATATAATTGATCTTTCTATCAATTTGACTTAAAAAAAATTAAGAGTTATATTAAAATTTACCAGCAGAGGGGAGTGAAGGAACACAAACCGACTTTCAGTCTAGGGTAATTTTTGTGCATAAATAGGGCAGCAAAGTCCTGAGATCTATGCTTTTTTATTAGCCAGTGGGTCCATGTGAGCACATTAATTTTATTAACAGCTCAGTCTGTAATGAAGGGCAAACAAACAGATTTGTAGGTCACAATGGCATTGACTTTTGATCAGAAATTATAGGAGATGTAAATGAACTACCTTGTATTTTTATGGCCAAATTTTTTCAGTTTGAAGTTTTATTTTCCAATTTCTTGAAACAATAGTGAAATCAGTTTTACTATGCTAAAACCAATTTCTTTGCTTATTTTTTCATACCTATTTTAAAATATTCATTTAGAATGAAATTCCAGCAAAATGCATTTTTAAAGGCTGCTGCTCTATGTCATTGAGGATAAAAATTTAACTTTAACAAACTGTATCTCAAACATATATGGTCTTCATTTAGATGAAGACAGAATGTGGGAACATAATCTGATGGCTTTAAAAAAATATACCAGAAATGCACATGCACAAACATATCTTTGAGAATCCAGTTATTTATTTATAGATGGATGTCAGTTAATGTTCCCAAACCTCCTTAGGTCTTGAGGGAAGGTGACTTTAGAATGCATCAACTTTTACTGAGAGGAAATAGACAGCAGCAATCATTGTCAACAACCCGAAATATATATTGAGTGGTTCCCATGCTAGGTATTAGAGACACAAAAATGTAAATAGGACATTACCTTGAGGGGAACAATCCAGTTGAAAAGACAAATGAGAATACATTTTACAATGAGAAATCCCTTGTAGGAAAGATGAAAACCAATCACCAACAGACCAGAATTCCAATATCTAACCAAGTTATTTTTCCAACTTCTCCTTCATATACATGTAATTCATAGTTCTCATGGAGTGGTAACCAGAATTTTATGTTCTTACTAGAGAATTCTACTCTGGTATGTTACAGAAGGAAAATGTCAACTTTAGATGTCATTTCAATTATATGTCCACTCATCAATTTCATCTTCATTGGCTTTTTATGTAGAATCTAGGAGTTACTTACCTCCTAGATTAGCAGCTTTGAATGTGTTTTATTTATATTGATGTTTTCCAGTCCCAGAAAATCAAGTCTTGATAGCAAGACTTCCTGTCTTATCCATTGACACACCATGGTTCCAGAATGTGTTGTCAGTTGATAAGATAGTTTTGATTTGTTGCTGGTCTTAGTGAGGGCTTTAGGTCAGCACACTAGCAGTAGAGGAATTCTAAGACAGTTGGGGAGGGCCTTACGAAGAAAATGAAATGTTAGCTGGGCTTTGAAGAGAAATTAAGAATGAGATTATTAAAAGGACAGGAGATGGTAAAAAAAAAAAAAAAAACAAAAGCATTCCAGGTAGGAGAAAGTGCTTAGCAAGTAAGAAAGCAGGTATAATATTAGGAAGTACCGGGTGAGTTACAAGGAATGATGAGAGTTTAAGCAGTAGAGATGTGAGGGTTTAAGCAGTAGAGATCACTTAGTCCTTCAAAGTAGCAGGATGCCCTACTGGAAAATATGAAAAAAAGAAAACAGACTATACTGTATCTAACATAACCTGGGAGCAACTCTAATAGGTTTCTCTCTCCCTAAATTAATAAAAGTAGATGTATCAAATAGCTAAGGATAACAAATATTTCACAGGTTTCAAAGATAAATGTATGCAAGAGTGTCAGTATCCAATCAATATTCATGACCTTTTCCTTACTTCGACCATCACAATCCACCTTAGAAATACTATTCTCTAGGAAAAATGTCAGGCAGTAAACATTAAATGTTATAAATATAAGTGTTACAAATACATTATTATCAATAATTTTAATAATAAATATCAACATAAATAATAAATGTTGTATAACTCTATCACCTTCTTGTGTTCTGTGCTCAAAATCATAGTCCCTTGACGCTCATAAAAATTGTTCATTCTTAAGTCTTGACTATAATTCTCTATGGCAAACCTTCTCTATTTTTCTCTAGTAACAATACATGATGCAGCTGTGCAATGGATGGGAGTGTTTCTAAAAGATACCTTTCTAACAAGTCTTAAAATTTGTCTGGGTTTCTGTTCTGAAATGGACATAGGTACTATTTTTATACCTTGGGCTAAATGGCTTACAAATTTCAGTGTTAAGGAAACAAATATATTTTGTATTTTATGGCAAATTTTCCCTTTTGTAGAGACCACCAAAATGTATGGGTGGAGGGGAGAGAGCAAAGTGAAGTGTGGAGTTACATTTGCACTCACAGTAAGATGGTTTCCTATGTCAGACCATTTTGGTAGATAATGTTAGATAGTGACACGGTTGCTTAGCAACTCTGCAATCAATGAATTTTGATTCCTGTTTTTCTGGGTAATCCTAAGAAGTAATGCCTTGGAGAGTCCTTCTATTGTTTTTGCATCATTCAGACTAAAGGTGATATTTACAAAAGATCTGATTGGCAGTCACATGATAAGAGCAATAAAATATAGGCAATAGGATTTGTATTTCTGTTGTTATTCTAATAGTGGAGAAAGATGTGGATCCATTTTCCATCTTTGTTGAGAATTAAGAGACCAGCTGTAAAAGTACAAGAAGGAATGATTCCACTTACATAAGAGGGGTGTGTGCACTAGAACATATGTTCTTACCTCTTGCCTTTGAGAATGAAGGGAGCATCTTCTTGCCCAATGTTAATGTCTCCACATATGCTTTTGAGCCCATTCAATTTTTCACTTTAGGATCTTGTTTTATCAATTTTCCTTTTTGTCAATATCCAATTTTTCTTTCTCCGCTGCTTTCTTCTCTCAGCCTAAAAACATACTCATCTCAGAAAAACGAAAGAAAGTAGAAAATAAAAACTTTCTTTCAGTTTTCAAGCTATCCGTCCTACCCTCTCCTCCTCTTTTACAGGCACCTTGAAAAAATACGGTTTTCAGTTTCTCACCTCCCTTCTTAGGTCACTGCCATCTGGATACCAGGGCCAGCGATCCGCTGAAAATGCTCTTGTTGACATGACAACAACCTGGTTGCCAAGTTCACTGTGCAGTTTTCAGTGATTATCTCAGTTCTCTGCCCGACAAAAGAATGCTTTTCTTCTGGCCTTCTCCTAGTCTCTTCCTGTGTCTCCCACTTGTAAATGCTGGGCTTCCCCAGGGTTTTTTTCTCAGGCGTCTCCTCCCACTCGGCATGGTCTGCCTATGTGATCTCACCCCCGCCCATGGCTTCACTTATTTATCAGTGTCAATTTCCTCATCTATGATGCTCTGGCTCAGTCCTCATTCTGGGACTCCAGGCTCATTTTTTCAGCTACTCCCCTGAACATCTCTCTTTGCATATCTTATAGGTACTTAACCACCTCTTCTATATCCTTGCCGTTGTCCTGATGTCCCCACTCCAACAAACACCAACAGCCAGCTTGTGCTTCCTATTTTCCCATCTCAGTTAATGCCATCAATGTCCACTCAGTTTCCCAGATCAGAAACCTGAGAGTCACCCCAGATTCCTCACCTTCCATTATGTGTCACTGCAAATGACTCATCAGGGCCCAGATATTCAACCACTCCTAGGTATCTTCTGATACATTAACACCCCTGTTTAATTCAAGCCTTACAAGGACAATGGGAATTTCTGAGTTCTTTTTTTTTTTTTTTTTTTTTACTTTTTTTTTATTTCAGCATATTATGTGGGTACAAATGTTTAGGTTATGTGTGTTGCCTTCCCCCTCTCTTCCCCCCCGCCCCCCCCCGTCAGAACTTCAAACGTGTCCATTTCTCAGATGGTACACACCACACTCATTCTATATGTATATGCCCATCCCCTCCTCTCCCCTCCCATCTGCCTAACTCCCGATATGTCCACTTAGGACATATTCCTATATGTCCACTTAGGTGTTGATCAGTTAATACCAATTTGCTGGTGAGTACATGTGGTGCTTGTTTTTCCATTCTTGGGATACTTCACTTAGTAGAATGGGTTCCAGCTCTATCCAGGAAAATACAGGAGGTGCTATATCACCGTTGTTTCTTATAGCTGAATAGTACTCCATGGTATACATATACCACATTTTATTAATCCACTCATGTATTGATGGGCACTTGGGTTGTTTCCACATCTTTGCGATTGTGAATTGTGCTGCTATAAACATTCGAGTGCAGATGTCTTGAATTGTTCTTAACTATAATCTTGTCTTCCCCAACCTTCCCACAAGCCCATTACATTTTCCATACATGTCACTTCCTTAGTTGTAGAAGTGGCATCTTTCAGTGGGAAAGGATGAGAACTGGGTTAAAAGAAAAAACAAAAATTCTTCCTGAGTGATGTTGATGGAAAAAAGAAAAGAAAAGAAAAAAAAAAAAAAACAAATTAACTTATACTGATAAGAAAGGGTAAAGTACTATTGTTTTCTGTTTAAACTTTGTCTTTGATAAGATTTCTCCTAGGGATAAAGGTTGGCATTTTGAGGGATAAGTATTTTACCTTGTAATGTCAAAATGGATTTAATGAACTCCAGCACTCAGGTTTTGTCCTTTAATAGACTCTGTATCAGGGCTTTCTAATGGGTTTTTCCTCTTTGTTTTTCAAGTATGAGCAGCATTTCACTAATTTTATTTAAAGAACAACCACTAAAAAAGAACTTTTTGTAATTTGATTATTCTTTTGATAATTTGATTACTAGAGTAATCAAAGAGTAATTTGATTACTCTTTTACTTTGCTTTATAAATGCCTAAGAACATCTTTTGAAGAATACTCCTACCTCATTGGCTAGTCGAGATGCTGTGATCAACCTATTCTACGTAATGTGTTTAGAAACAAAGACTTAAGGGGAAAAAAATGAAAGTAAGTACATCCTGGCTTGGCTATTGAGGGGAAAAGAGAAAGAACTGAGTACTAATTATTTAAGTGTTCCTAACAGAGGTATGTTAAAAGAGTACTATAAAGTTTGGAATTTTATGAAAGTGCTGATTAATATTTAGGTATCTTTCCTGAATTTCTTTGCAGTTCACTTTTTATGAAAATTAATCCAGTGAAACACTGAAAAGTGGTTTTCTTTTTTTGTTTTTTTTTTTTTTTTTGAGACAAGAGTCTCACTCTGCTGCCCGGGCTAGAATGCCATGGCATCAGCCTAGCTCACAGCAACCACAAACCCCTGGGCTCAAGCGATCCTCCTGCCTCAGCCTCCCAAGTAACCGGGACTACAGGCATGCGCCACCATGCTCGGCTAATTTTTTCTATATATTTTTAGTTGTCCAACTAATTTCTTTCTATTTTTAGTAGAGATGGGGTGTCACTCTTGCTCAAGCTGGTCTCAAACTCCTGACCTCGAGTGCTCCTACCACCTTGGCCTCCCAGAGTGCTAGGATTACAGGCATGAGCCACCGCGCCCTGCGGGAAAAGTTTTTTTTTAAACTGATGTTTTTCCGGATAAACTCTAGGGTAAACATTCATATAGTCGCAAATAATGTAATTCTGTAATTGTGGAATGCATCCTGTATGCTTTTGGTACATCTTCCATGGAGACGTCTGAATATAATATTCCATCTGTGAATATTTTAAATGTTGAAATAAAAATAAGAGATGTGAAAAAAAAAAAAAAAGAAATGGCATCCTCTTCTAGAGCATGCCACACAAAGCCCTTCATAGCAGGCTTTTGACTATATTTTAGTATCAATGCTATCGTTTCCTTTGTCTCACTCCTTGGTGCCTTTGTCTCACTCTACCACACATCCTGTGCTACACAGATGTGGGAGTTACCACTGATTGATTAACAAGTAAAGCCATTGGAAGAATGAGATCACTCAGGGAGACCATGCAGAGTGGGAGGAAAAGATTGAGGACGAAACCGTGGAGCATCCTATGTCCATAGGAAACAAATGGTATCTCCTAAACTTGAATGCTCTTCTGTCCCTTTATACCTTTGCACATGCAAGTCCCTTGGGTCCTTCCTTTCTCCTTCTGTCTTGGAAACCTTATGCTTCAAGAGTCAGCTCGATCATCATGTTTTTGGGATTTCCTCCCTAGACAGTTAAAGATCCCCTCCTTTGTGCTGCGGTGTCATATTATACCTGAGTGTATTTTGACACTTATCCCATCACTTATGTGATATACATGTACTGAGTTATATCACATGCAAATACATGATTATGCATTTACAGATCTGTCCCAAATGAGAATTTCAGCTCTTTAATGGCAGGCAAGATGTCTTTTTAAAAAGTCTTTATGTCCTGTTATTTCTAGCACAAAATAATTGCTAAACAAAGGCTGAATGAATGAATGAATGGACAAACACAAAGTAAGTTATTTCAATAGTGATGATTATAGAACACTGGAACACACCTTAATAGAAATTGTGGAATCTGCTAGTCAAAAATCAATGACTTACACCCATTAGCCTGGCTACTATCAGAAAACTAAAAGAATGAAAATAATAGGTGTTGGCAAGGATGTAGAGAATTGGAACCCTTGTGCACTGTTGGTGAGATTGTAAAACGGTTCAACTGTTACAGAAAACAGTAGGGAAGTTCCTCAAAAAATTAGAAATAGAAATAGCATATGATCCAGCAATTCTACTTCTGAGTATATATTCACGATCATTGAAAGCAAGACCCCAAGAGATATCTGCACATCCACATTCTTAGTGGCACTATTCACAATAGCTAAAATGTGGAAATATTAATTATTGATGGATAAATGGATAAATAAAATGTGGTTTGTATATACAATAGGATATTGTTCAGCCTTGAAAAGGAGAGAAATCCTGCCACATGCTATAACATGGATGAACCTTGAGGACATTATGCTAAATGAAACAAGCCAGTTACAAAAAGACAAATATTGTATAATTCCACATATATGAGATATCTATGGTAGTCAAACTAATAGAAAAGGAAAGTGGGGCACATGGTGGCACACCTGTAGTCCCAGCTACTTGGGAGGCTGTGGCAGGAGGATCCCTTGGGCCTAGGAGTTTGAGTTCAACCTAAGCAACATAGCAAAACCCTGTCTCAAAAAAAAAAAAAAAAAAAAATGAACACTACAAAGTAGTGCAGGCGCCAACACAAGGGAAAACTTCCTCTGTGCCCTCTGAAGATTAGGTAAAAATCACTGATGAGAGGCAGATTAATAAGAGAAGAGACATAAATTTATTTAACAATGGTTTTACATGACCCAGGAACCTTCAGAATAGAGACCCAAAGGTACAGGGGAAACTGTCCATTTGTATGTTCAGGCTCAACAAAGTATGGAAAGCAGGTATACATATAATTGAACAAAAAGGGTATGATCTAATTCTAATAGAATAAGTGGGAAAACCCAGTAACACCTTCTATCCAGATTCTTTTTGGCCTCTCTGGACATGCATTTTTTCCTTCAGGGTGTGGGACAGGACCCCTGTGGAATGGGGGTCTTATGACCTACAATCAAACAATGTAGGTCAATTGATTTCTTTATGGTTTTTACACAGAAAGGCAGGAGAAAGTGATGGTAATATTTTTGGGCATTATTGCTGGCTTTGGGGAAAAGGGGCTCTGGTTTCCTAGAGGGATTCTAGTTTCTATGGCTGGTCTCAGGGAATAATGAAGGGCCAGAGACAGGAAGGTGGAAGAATGTCAGAGAAAAGCTTTTGCTTCTAAGGCTGCTTCTGAGGCCTGAATTTTGGAGTATCATTTTCTGAGCCCCAACAGTAGAATTGTAGTTGCCAGAGCCTGGGGAGTAGAGGGAAAGGGGAGTTGTTATTTAGTAAGTATAGAGTTTCAGTTTTGCAAGATGAAAAAATTCTGGAGATTGGTTGCACGACAATGTGAATATATTTAATGCTACTGAACTGCGCATTTAAAAAACTGATTAAGATAGTAAATTTTATGTTATGTGTTTTTTACCAGAATGAAAAAAATCAATAATATCACAATAGGCAATGCATTTGATATGGAATAGATGCTGCCTGGTGGTGAAAGGCTAGATGGGAAGACTAAACAGTAATGACTTTTATAGGCCATATCAAGCTGAATGTTTTCATATTATTATAATCTATCTTGAAAGCTTTTTTATTATAAAAAAAGACTATAATACAAATAACATAGTATATAAATATAATAACAAAATTTGACATTATAGTATGATACGAATAACCAAAAAGTTCTATTCCCTTTTCAGGAAAGGTACTCTACTGTTCACCATCTCTATTATGATTATGCTGTAAGTACCACATAATAGAGTTCAACATTAACACGTATAGGAGTAGTCCTCCCGGAGCTTACAATCCAAAGAATACTACCACAATGTAGACAGTTGTCTAGAAAACTTAGAGAGTTATCTAAAGGGTGCCTGTGAAAGTGTACACAGGGTCATGTGTGAGCACACACAGACATGTACACACCGAAGGTCATGAAGCATCCATGAGTCAGATTTTTGAATAATTAAATAATGCTGAGAAAATTAAATAATTCTGTAAAAGGCATACGTTGAGAAAACGTTTCTAAAGAAGAAAGCAGAGCCGGCACTTCAAAGCGTCTCTACCAATCTTCATTGGCTTAAAAAGGTTGACATAAAACCTCCAAATAACAATCACCAGTCATCCATAAAATGGACCTCTGTTTGAGCTGATTCTTTGGTCTTTAACAGTCCTTTAACAGTTGGAAACGTCTCCAACGGGGGAGATGGAAACATCTCCAACTGTCCCAGTACGGTTTCAGAAATTTCCTTTTTCCAAATCTGCACACTTTTATCTCTCCCATGGAAAACATAAACACCAGGGATGAAATGGAATTCAGGGTTCTTAAATGATCCCTTACTCCAATATGGCTCATTTTCCATCATTGAACCTCTGGGGTTAATTCAATATAAAAGCCTCTTAGCCATCAAAATGGAGCAGTTGATTCAAAGTGGTGAAACTGACAAGAGAGGAGCTGTGCAAATTGCCATGTGCCTAGGGTGGACTAGAAAATCCCTAATATGGTACTACTTTCCTCTATATCTGCAGCCTGGGGATGGCACAACCCTCAGACCTGGCTCCTCATCTCTCCCAAATCTGTAGGAACTGCATCTCTGCTAGTCTGAGCCCTGCCATTTCCGAATTGCCTTGGAGCTATAGGAAAACATCATTAACTCAATCTGTGTTACCCTGAAATGCTGAAAATAAAAATAGCATCTGGGAAGGCTACTTCCCTGGATTCCTGTTATTTCACATAAAGATTTTGTTTTTCCTTGAGCTACTGTTGCTTTCTGACCGGCTTCCTCATTACAGCTGCTCTTTATAAATTTCATTTTGCATCCAGTGCTGACTGTCAGCAAGTTTAGTGGGGACAAGGGGAAATATCCTTCTACTTTCTGTGCAGAGGCAGGAAATGGAGGGGAGCAGGTCTATCACACTGCAGGGGCCACTCCCTGGGCCAGCATGTGTTTATGCAGATGGCACCATGTAAAAGTAAATTCCTTTAGAAAGCAGTCTTAATGGGAGCAAACACAAAAGCTAAAAATCTTAGAAAACCCTTTGCAAGAATCTGGAGGAAGAGGCAAGCATAGAGGCAATTTCATGCACTTAGACTTGGGGACAATGGAGGGGTTTTCAGGCTGATTGTGTGTGTGTGTGCATGTCACAAATGTCTACGATAATGTGCTAAATCTTGCTTTTTATTTGTTTGCTTGCTTGCTTGTTTTCTGGCATGAGTTTGCTACAGAACCCCTGAGACTTGGCTCCGTTTCCCTTTCAGCACATCATCCTGGGGACCTGTTGCGTGGTTTTCTGTTCCCAGGTGAAAGATGTTCCCTACAAAAACGCACATCGCCCAACTTACTTATAAAGGATAATCATATAATTTAGCATATAACCCAAGACAGATTTCAGAGTCAAAGTGGGCATTAAAAAGAATGAACAGACATTAATTCATCTACAGCAAGTGAAAACAGGAACATCATAAGGCCAACAGTTAGCTTGGGGAGTGGTCGTCATCCAGACCCAGAGATGGCCAAATTCGGTTTCTCAGCAGACATGAGGGGGGTGTTCTTCCCCCCCCCCAAATACCATGGAAACAAGCACGAAACTATAAGCTTATCAAGGCATTCTATTTCGGCTTCATAGCGTAGCCTTAAAAAGAAGCCTCTTGTTTTGTTCCTCCAAATGCCTGGTTTATTATAGTCTCTTCTCAGTCTAGCTTCCATTTAACTCCCCTACAGCGTCTTTTCTATTTCCCATCTCACAAAACATCCCCCTTTGGCCTGTCCACACTCCCTTTGAAATACTATCAGTGCTTCCTTTGGACATTACGATAGTGTGGTTGGTCGTAGTTATAAGCCTAAGATCCTACGCAATCTAGGGGGGAAGATCGATGTCACATACATGCAAGAATTAAAACAGCAATGAATCGTTGTCCTGGGTGGGATGGACTAGGAGTTCAGATATGAGCCACATAAGGCTGGCCTGGTAGACTGGTCAGGAACGTTCAGTGAAGAGAGCGAAATGTGTGCTGGGTCGTGAAGAAGGGGCACTCAGCAAATGATCCAGGAGGAAGGTGAAGAGTGATGGACAGGAGACGTTGAGCAACCCTTTGCCAGGAAACGCAGTATCAAAAGGGAAATATGATTGAAGGAGAAGAGTGAAGTCAGACTATGGAGACCCCTGAACAAGAAATGTGACTTTGAAGAGACTTGTCATAGGCGGCTCAGCCAGTGCCAGCCTTTGAGCAGGAAAGTGTCACTGCAGGAAGAAAAATCTGGCAGTGCTGTGCTGACAGTTGGCAGTGGAAAAGTTTGAGGTGGAGCCACTAACATGGAGTTTGTTTAAAGAATGTAGTTGTAACAAGAAAAACAATTTCATTGCAGTTTTAATACTGTGCCTTTGTCTTCATCCATTTGCAAACACAGCAGATGCCGCTTTCTGATGTATTTCTTTAAATATCTCATTACGAGCACAGGCACTTATCTTCTCTTTATTCATACCGCATCCCCCCCAGAAAGGACATATTGTTTTACTTCGGCACTTGCGTATCTCACTAGACCCCCCACAGCCTAAATCTTTCATGAATTGTCTAGCTTCTCCTCTCATCTCAAGTAGGGTACTTCAAGAGAATTGAACCTCTCTTCATTTTCCTCCTATTTATTCTGCTCACAAATTTTTAGGGGTGATTTTATGCCATATAAATTGTCTCTGCTTTGTAAGTTTCAAGGGAAAAATAAACAAATAATTGATCATGTTTATTGAAGGGGAATCTAAAAGATGAGATGTTTTTAGTGGGGCAGTTTTGCCAAAGTCAGAGAGGGGCAGGGAGCAAGAAAGGAATATGGGGATCCTTGACTTTTCCAGTCTCAGAATACTGTAGAGAACTTGGGATACTGGGAGAAGCATAGAGGTACATAGGTGGCAAACAGCAATGCAGTCTACATGCTGTCATGTACAACATGTTTGCTGCAGAGCTTCAGGCCCGGTTCCAGTTGGCTGTGTGATACTGGGATAGTCACTTAACCTCTCTGAGCCTCACTTTCATCATCAGTCAAATGATAGTGTGAGAATAACTGATCCTTAAATATTCTCCTGGTCTTAAGTTTTTAATTTCACAATTTTGGGAAATACCCATTTGGCAGTAGAGCTTTTTATTTCTGTTAAATTTCTATTTAATTAAAAGCTTGGTCAGACTATTTATGTATATCATCTTGCATGTTTGAAGTCCTGAGCAAAAGGTCAGAAATATGCTTTTATAATAAGTTTTCATGTAGAATGTTCTACAAAGAGGAGCTATTTATGGTAAATTGCTTAGCACAAATATGTATTTATATCATGCTATTATAAAGCAAAACTTAGCTGCTTTATTACTCACTAGATATTGAACCAACAGCATGATGCAGCTGCCAAAAACTTAACACACAGCCTTAGACCATTTTACTTGATGGATATTTCCAAATTATAGGAAATAATAATTCTGCTCTGTTCTATACTGATTAGGCAACATCTGGGTTCTTTTTATTTAGTTCTTAACTCCACATTTTACGGGAGAGATGTTGACATGTTGAGCTCACTTAGAGAGAAACACTGCTGAAATGGTGTATGATCTGAAACCTTTTTCACTTCTTGAAGGTTTAGACCCAAAGACTGGAAGAGACGACAGATAGCTATTTCAGCCTCTTGATGTAGAAAAGTAAAAGGGTAGACTTATGCTGTACTGTGTTAAAGGATATGTGAGGGAAAATGGATATGAGTTTAAGAGAGGCAGACTTTAATCTCAAAATAATAAAAACATTTCCAACATCTAAAGCCATCCAACAAGGGAAAGAACTCACTTCCAAGTTAGTGAGATCTAGAGGCTTGATCAGAGGCATGTTTGTCCTTAAAAGAATTCAAATAGAGGCATATGCTGTTTCCATAGAGGGTCATAGCAATATCTCCCATCCTGTATGACATTTTGAGGTGTGACTTTGCTATTCTTCTCATGAAGAGGTGGACTCTCTTTCCTCTCTTCTTGAATCTGGGCTGACCTTATGATCTGCTTTGATCAATAGAAGGCAGTGGAAGTAATGCTCTAGGACTTCCAAAGCTAGGCTTAAAGAGACTTTGTAGCTTCCATTTCTTCCCTGTCAAGCCAGGAAAAGGGTACCTTCCATTTCTTCCCTGTCAAGCCAGGAAAAGAAGACACAGTGGACAGCCAACACCAACTGCTAGACATGTGACTAGAAGCAGCACGCATGTGCCACTCTCAAGGAGCCGATTGAAAGTTGCAGGTGGGTGCCCACCTACAGATGGCTATTCTTGGAAAGAGTATTGTAAACCTCTGGAGAAGCGATAGGAGACATTGGGAGTGAAGGAGAAGGTGACAGGGCGATACATTTGGCAAGATCAAAGAGATCTGTGGGGAAGCATCCACCAGTAGGGAAGGAGAGAGCTCTGGGGCTCAACATTCACCCCAATGTCACTGTGACACCAGTTGTGAGGGGCCACCATCCACCACTGCAGACCTCTGGACTAATTGAGGAGCTGTTTACAGTCTATGCAGAGACATTGCACCAGAGAGCAGGCGCAGCAGTGATCAGGTGGCTACTAATCCTGCATTTCTGCAGAAGACTCCATCCATTCTCAGCTCACAGGTACAGGGCACCAAGTCTGCATGGGACTTGGTTTTGCAGCAGTAGTCTTTGCATTACCTGTGCTGCACCAGGGAGGGAGTGGGCAGAGTGGATGCTCCCCCATGCCATGTCCTGTGACTGGGACTGAGCATCCTTCCTTCAGTCCCAGCACAGGATCTGAGCAGAGGAGCCACCTCAGGAGCCACAGGGACCACATGGGAAGGCTTGAGTGCCTGCCTCAGCAGGACCAGGGTGGAGGAGAACCCTGGCCCTCTTGTGGCCCCAACCCACATCTGTGGTCGCTGGGCTGCTGGAACAAATACCTAGCCATGTGGCTTGTATCCATAGTCCCTATGCTGGCGTGGTCCCAGTTCCAGCTCTGAGGATCTAGCTGAACCTGGGCCTGAGGCTCCACCCCTATGGCTCCAGAGCTCCCTCTGGGCTTGTAATGCTGCTCCCAAGATTCCAGCATTGCACCTGGACTGCAAGACCCCACCCCTGGGTCTCCACCACTGTCACTGGGCCTGTGGAAGAGCCCCAAAGTCCAGGGATCCATCAGGGACCCCCCCCCCACCCTTGAGCTGCCTGTGACTACTGCCTAGTTAGCTTCACCCATCTGCCACTTTCACTTCCATAGGAAGACCCCAGGCAGAGCAATCCCCTGTGGCACCAGACTCCATGGAGAGAGTCTCACCCAGCCCCCAACTCAAACTTCCAACAACAATCTGGGGAGCAACCCACCACCCTGCATGATCATCCTGCACCAAAATGAACTGTGACAATCACAGGGGAATGGGACAAAACAGAACAGCAGCACTACAGGCTCTCAGTATGCACACTCTTCCCCTGCTGGGTCAATAGTCCAGAGTAACTCAAGGGGGGAGCGGGGGCATGGGCAATATACATAACCTTAACATTTGTACCCCCATAATATGCTGGGAAAAATAAATAAAAATAAATAAATTAATTAAATAAAAATAGTCCAGAGTAGGACACTAAAGCATCATCTAGGGACCACCCTTTTTTTCCACTAAGTAGCAGAGTTCCTAGCAAAGGAGAACAGGTGTCCTGCAAACCTATCAGCCCTGAGCCAAGATATGAGGATTCTAATGATAAGAAACCGGCTAACGACCCTTAACAACATAAAAAAACAAAACAGTTCAACACCCCCAAAGGTCCCATAGGTAGGTCCATCACAATGGAGCTATCGTATGAGACTCCAGCCAAAAGGAAACTGTCAGTATGACAGAAATGGAATTCGGAACATGGATGGCAAGTAAGATGGAATTGAAGAGGAAGTTGAAAAACCAACAAAAAGAAGCCAAAAAAGGATTTGAGGAAAACAACAAAAAAATGGAAAAGTCACTAAAGAGCTAGACAACATAAGAAGGGATGTAATAGAACTTAAATGAAAGCCATTTAGAGAATTTTTCAAAACACAGGAGAAAGCTTCATCAACAGGCTAAACCCAGCAGAAGGAAGAATCTCAGATCTCGCAGAAAAGGCTCCCAAGCTAACACAATCAGTCAAAGATGTAGTAAAGAGAAACTAGTAAATGTTCCTAGTAAAAAATTATCATTAGTATACATTTACCAATGAATGAACATCTACTTATGACCTACTGTATGCCAGAGAACAAGCCAATTGGGGACACCAAGAGTGATAAGGATGCCCCTTTACTTGCAGGAGCTCCCAGCCCTGTGCAGGGGTCCAAACTTTAGCACCTGTGGCAACCAAGCAAGAAGTGGAAATGAGTTAAATGGGCCAGTGGCATCTGTGCAAACTAGAGGACATATGGTCCCTCTAAAGGGAGCAACTGCCACTCCGCTCCATCTGACTGCTGTCATTATAGAAGACAGGCCCAGTGCTACCATATTTTATTATTGAAAGAATAGAAACCCTAAATCTATGTTTAGTAAAATTCCTCACTTTTTGAATGTTGGCAACTAAATACATTTCTTAAAATAGTATGATGTGAGAACCATTCAGACCTGCAGACTGCAAGTTGAATTTGACCCAAGAGCTATGTCAGTGACTCTTCTAGTGGGTAATGCTCTAAAAATAATTATAGTACATTTTGATAAGATCTCTGAGGAGAAAGCAATATCCAGGTGTTAAGAATATGCAGATTGCTTAGTCCTTCTCTTTAGGAAATGTATGCTAAATCTAAATTGCTAAGTTATATTTGAATTTCAAGAATTCTATATTAGTTATCTATGCCACATAATAAGTTACCCCAAAACTTAGTGGCTTAAGACAGCAATAAACATTTATTGTTTCACATGGATTCCATAGGCCAGGATTTCAAGAGCACCTTAGCTGGGTGATTCTGGATCTGGATCTGTCATGAGGTTACAGTAAAGAATTCAAGATGTTGGCTGGGTTTCAATAATCTGGACTTGACTGGGACTAGATGATCCCCTTCTCTGATGGTTTATTCACACATCGAGAGCTCAGCTCCTCCTCAGAGGGACCGCTGCACAGGCTGTGTAAGTATCGTGCAACATGGCGCCAGCTTCCCCATAGTGAGTGGTCCTAGGGTGAAGACAAGGTAGATGCTGCAATGTCTTTTATGACCTCGCCTAGGAAGTCTCAGGCCATCATTTCTGCAGCTCAGGCTGCTACGACAAAACACCACAGACTGGGTGGCTTAAACAACAGACATTTGTTTCTCACAGTTATGGAGGCTGGAAAGTCCAAGATCAAGGTGCTGGCAGATTTGGTTCTTGGTGAGGGCCCTCCTGGCTGTATCCCCACATGGTGTAGAAAAGAAACTCTGGTGTCTCTTCCTTTTCTTATAAGGGCACTAATCCCAGCATGTGGGCTCCATCCTCATGACCTCATCTAAACCCAATCACCTCCTAAAAGCGCCCCCCCCCCCATACCATCACACTGAGGTGACTCTTAGGCCTTCGATGTGTAGATGTGAGGATGACACAAACATTCAGTCCATAACAGTCCTGTTGGTATTCAATGCGGGAGTGGACGAGATACTGTGAAGCAGAGGTCATTGAGGGCCATCCTGGAGACTGGCTATTAGAAGCTCTACCTACATTACTTTAAAGTTGGGGCTTCTTTAGAGGTTATGTTGCTGTATTCTCACACCTCTAATTATCAGGATAACAAAAACAACAACATCACAAAAGGAGGTAGAGAGAGAGGGCAGAAGGCCTTTTGTAGTGGGTCTGTAGAAGCTCCCATTCTCCTACCCCCATGATAGAACAAGTCACAGCTATTCTCTAGGGCTTACAGGGAGGTGGCATCTCTAAATAAAATGCCCCAGACAAGAAGGGCATCCCTACAATAATGAAGTAGAATCAGTGTGTAGCTGCTCCTTTTGTGCAGGTGCTGCTCAAGGCTGTCATCACCTCAACTTGGTAGAAGATGCGTAATCTCATAACGAAGATGCCCAAATTTGAGTCTCCAATGTCAGCCCCTCTCTCCCAGTCCTTTCTCCCCATGTTTTATGGGAGCCTCCCCAACCACCTATCTTTTCCGGATTTGGAGTGTTTCTTCCTTGGTAGGTGCATTTCAGTCATCAGCATTGTAGGTTATTTTCTCTTTGGTCTTCAACATTTCAGTTAATGTCCATCTGGAGTTGGAGTCACAAAATGTGGTTAGAAAAGGGTAGGGGGTTTCTCTTCGAGCACCTGTATCACATACCCACATAGTTGAAAACAAGTGAGCAATCTTGTGTGAACTAACCTGAAGATAAGCCATTTCAAATACATCACGATAAAAGCGTGGTCATTTTGCAAATTAGGGGTGCTGTGGTAACTGTGCCATGCCTCCAGTGTTAGTGGCAATGCCATCAAAACTGAGCCAGGTGTTGAAATACAGCTGTGAACTGGGAGATAAAACCACCTTGCAACGCACAAGCAAGGTTCTTGGATGTCAAATGCCAACTAAAGTTGGAAAAATCTGTCAGTTTTCATAACAGCCCAGAATGAGGGAGCCCCAAGCAAGCATTCCAGGCTGATGGTACCTTGATGTCAACGTATCAACACTCATTACCCTCCAGGGGTGACAGCAGGGGAGCTCTGGTGACATTTTATTCTTTCAATGAGAGATGATGTCAACATGGTTTCCTCTGACACAGAAAAGTGAGAGACGGGGATCATAAATTTGAAAAAAAATAATGGAAAAAAGGATTATCTAGCTTTCATTGTGAGTAGCATTTATAGGCTGCAGATAATTCACTCTAGGGACAAAACCATGACATCATTAGAACTTGAGGAACTTTGATGGGCTCCAAATTCATCTTTCTATAATCAAGAGGGACAGTACCAAACGATGACTGATGACGAATGGGGGAAACACTGATGATGAGACTGTTTTCACTCTATTGTGTTTTCTTTCTTTCTTTCTTTCTTTCTTTCTTTCTTTCTTTCTTTCTTTCTTTCTTTCTTTCTTTCTTTCTTTCATTTTATTTTATTTTTTTAAAAACCCTGTTATTCAGATAGTTAAGCAGAAGCATTTAAAAGTTTGTGTCATCGGCTGAAAAGCATGTCAGAATAAACTCATGGTTGAAGAGGCAGATATCAAAGATACAGAAGTGAGGTTTGCACAAAAGGAATGATCTGGAAATCAGCTATGTTAAAGAGGGATTCAGATGTGCTTTTCACTTGCAAAGAAGCAGGTTCAGAGTCATCTGGAGTCAGAGCCTAAAGTGTCTGCCAAACCAGGAAGAAGCAGGCAGACCAAGTAAATGGACCAAAGTTTGAATCGAATCCAGAGAGTCTAAATAAGTTAATATGCTAAATGAGCACCCAAGATTAGAGAAACCAAGGAGATGGGCAGTGAGCAGATAGGTCCAGGGACTATTTCCCAAGCCTCAGCACAGAAGGGGAAGTTCCACATTTCCAGTTTATTAGCTGATCGCCAATGAGAGAGAAAACTAGCTACTTTTGTTCTAAAGTCTGATGTATTTTGCCTCGGTATGGGCAAGCAGGCCATTTGCTACCTGGCCTGCATCCATCTACTCGTGCGGTCTCATCTCTGAGTTATGCTATGCTTTTGCAGGAACTAGACTAGCTTCTGCTTCCTCAATGCATTGCTGAGGTGCTGTTTATTCTGCCTGAAGGTCCTAACCCTTCTTTTCCTCCGGAACGCTCATCCTTCAAGACTCAGCTTAGGAGTTACTTTATGAGTCAACTTAAACACACCACACACTCACACACAACCACACACACAATCACAGCCACACACACACACACACACACACACACTCTCAAACACTACAAAGTTAAGGATCCTTTCCCTAATGCTAGCAATGCAAGCCTGTCCTGTTTTATGTACCATATAATTCTAAACAGTAATTTTCTTATTAAGAATCACATTAAGAAATTGCACATTTCAAGTGGTATGAAGTCTAAAGTGATTGGCAACCACTGCTTGACCCAACCTGATCCTTGCTCTCTCTGCTCATAGACCCTAGAAATGTCATAATTCTAGGACTGCAAGCCAATGTCAGTTCAAAATCTGTTATAGCCGAGTAGAAGGAAGCCATCAACCTCGGATGATCCAGATTTAACCAGAAAGATTTGCTTCCCATTGCCTTGGTTCAAGTAAAAAGAGAAAGATCTCAGTCACCTATACACACTGATCAACAGGAAATGCCATGATTCCTTTTTCCTATCAGAGAAGAGGTGGCTGGCCTCTGACTGACTTCTCCTAACCTCAGTTCTTTACCCTGTGGAGCTTTGTTATTTCCGACATAGCACCGATTATCTCCTCAGCAACTATCTGAAATAGGATCAGATTCCCCTCTTCTCTGATGATGATCATTTTACTACTTTCCTGAAAAAAGAAGAAAGAATTTCTTTTATAATTATAAACCCAGTTATAATAGAACATGATTTTAAAAACAAACATAAGTAAAAATGTCATTGTATAACAGGAGGCCCTCTGAGCTGATATCTAATTATAGCGCATAGGGCATAACTAGTCTACAGATGAAGTCAGCTATGAAATGGCCAGGAAATGGCTAAAAAGCAACTATGATGAAAGGTAGATAATGAAAGAAGCAAGAGGCCTCAGTAATTGGTCCTTGAATCACCTAAAAAGTCAAGTCTTACCATTAGTGGGGAATTTCAGTGTTTCAGCTAGAGGGAAAATGAATATATTACATCTTTTCCTTCCATTTAGGTTGCCCTGAATGCAGGCTCTTTCTAAGGACTGACGTAACACACCTGAAAAAGCATAAGAAGGTTTTACAGTCGTGGGACTGGAGAAGGCTGGTGTTCCATCTTTCAATTCATTACCACACATTATCTATGGCTTTTGGGTAATTGAGCAAATAATGCCCTTGACAACCATTCCCTCTCTTTAACTCCAAGGCAAGGTAATTAATTAAGGCCAGAAGGGGATTGTTAACAGTTGTTAATGAACCACAATCGAGGGAATTACTTAGGAGAGCACTCTCAGAGCCTATAAAAGCACAAGAACAGGAGCAGCTTGGGCACTAATGTTCCCTGTCCTTCCTATCACCGCTCGGTCACCGAAGGGCACATTAAGTGTGGGACAGCTGGAGAATCTCCACAATATAGCCCTGGCTGATTATGCTTGTATAACTCTGAGCGGCTATTTCATTTTCAAACTCCATGATAATTTTTAGAGAAACTTCGAAACATCTCTAGGACATATGCCTAATGTGTAGCACACAGCAAAATGAGATGGTAAGGACAATTAACTGACTAACTAGAATTCATTCACCACTGTGTCATGTAGTTTGTCTCACGCACACACACTAAAAAAGGATATGGGGTACTCCCTGCCCTAAGGAAGTTATAATCTCGACGGGGTCTCATGATGGGCACAAAAAAAACAAGGGAAGACCAACGTGATCTGGTAGTATGTAATTCTGTGCTACCTGTGTGGTGCAGACTGCAAGTGCTGAAGACGTTTAGAGATGCGAGAGACAGCTGTGTGGGCTGCGTGAGCTGCTCGGGTTTAAGAGAGGAGGAGGAATCGAAGCTGGGCCAGGAAGAAATCAAAATAGGCAGAAAGCAGCAGGGAGCAGCACGAGTAAAGGTAGAGTCCCAGTCCTAATTCCCTAGAAAATAATTTCATGCTGGGGTCTGCAGAGTTATCCTTCCTTCCTCTTCTTTCTTTTCCTTTTCCTTTTCCCTTCCTCCTCCTCTTCCTCCTCCTCCTCCTCATTCTGAAGTTCAACCAATTCGGTACCAGCATCGGCTATAGTCGACAGCCACAGATGCACGCACACAGCGACTTAAGCAGACAGCCGTGATATGACTTTTCTAATTTTTCATTTATCAAAATAAAATCGTGAACATTCAAAAATAACGTAATGAAAACATATATGTATATGTTACCTATTCTGATTTACATTACAAGTAAAGCTGCCTGTAGAGTAAAACAAGCTTTCAGTGCTTTAAAGCTTTCCTCGTCACACAAGAGCAAAACAGATTCATTGTCAATGCACAGCACAAACTACCGTGCGGACTATGAGTGCCGGCTGTGGGCAAGGTTTCCCGGCCGGCGAGCACCGTACCAAGGTGGTTAAAGAGACCAAGATTCCTGAGTCCCACAACACAGCCCGCAACACACACACACACACAAAACAGCCCAGCAGATAGGTTGAGTAGCTCGCACAGGTCTTTGGTGACAGAGCACAGGAGTAGACTCAGACAAATAAGATTGCACAAATTGGGATCTGGTGTGCAATGCCTTTCTTATGAGGGCCAAAAAGGCTAGCTAGGTGGTGTGGGATGTGTTATAAAATGTCTGAATATCAGACGAGTTCGAGCAGATAATGCGATAGACAAGGAGCTTCTGCAGGGAAGTACTTTAGTGAGGAAGTGTTGGAAATAACTGTTTTAATAATGCTTAAAATGTATTAACAGATTACTGTGTGTTAGGCCCTGCTAAGCATCATATTCATATATATATATATATATATATATATATATATATATACACACTCTCATCTAAGGCTCACAACAACTCTCTAGTCTGGTAATCAAATTTATTCCTATTTAAAGATGAAGAAGCAAACTTAGAGAAATTAGCTACCCTGCCCAAGGAAAGTAAGAATAGGACCAGAATTCTAAAGCCTGAATTCCTAACCATAATACTTGATTGTCTCCCATGTAAGTCTAGCCTGTGGTCTTGATACCTTTTTGCTCACATACCCCTAAAACAAAAGTTCTCTACTGGAGGTGATTTTGCCCCGCAGAGACATTTGGCAATGTCTAGAGACCCTTTTGGTTGTCACAACTGGGGGGGAAAGTGCTACTAGCATTGGGTAGACGCCAGGGATGCTGCTGAACATCCTACAATGCACAGACAGACAACCTCCCACGGCAAAGAGTTACCCAGTGCCAAATGTCAATAGTGGCAAAGCTGAAAAGCCCTGCCCTAAAAGAATTTTGAAAAATTATGATCCCTTCACACATATAGATAGGTTGACATATAAATATTCTATCATAAGTTTAAACAGTGGCAAAGGATGTAATTTCTGGTATAGCACTGATACTGACATTAAAAAGTAAATACATTTAAAGATAAGACAGTCACATCATTCTTTTAAATGTATTCAGTGATATTTACACACCATAGCAAATTGATATCTCACATTATCCTTTTAAAAAGATACATGAATAAAGTTTATTTCCATTCTACTTTCTCCATGGAATATTGTTCCAATGTAATATATTTTATGCTTATAATCTTTATTAACTATACAACCATTTTCTCTACAACAAAAGAAATACACAAACAAAATTTAAAAAGCATTTCCTGTGAACCTAAGGCTCTAAGTCTTCAGGTTCCGACTATTTGCCCAGGTATGCCAGGGGCTCCTTGGTGAATTCACACTGGTACTGCAGGATATTTAAATTCCCCAAATGCAGGAAACACAGCAAGAGCTACCATTTGGAAGCAGTTCACAGATTCAGCATTACATTGCCCTACATTCCTTTGATGATGTTATATTTTTGCAAAGCTTGTTTTTAGCAGTTGCTGTGACTAAAAAGCAAGTCCTACACAAAAATCAGCACAGAACAGAAATAAGGGTGGTGGTACCCAATCTGATTCCCAGGTCTGGAAAGTTTGTGCAGTGTATGACGGGCACACATATCTCATTAATGAGTAATTGTGGCTATTTAGGAGTGAAATAAGCATGTATTTTTCTTCCACATGACGCATTTTACTTTTTTAAAATGGCTACTATGTGGTTAGGACATAAATATTTATTAAGTTGTTTGTATCTAAGCACTTAATAAGTGGAACTGATAGTTATTTCTTTGGGTCTCGGGGTGCAGTGGAAATATTACTGATTCGCTAAGGGTTATGTGAAAGAAGAAAGTTTCAGAACCTCTGCTGTAAGTGTTAAAAAGCAGTGTTTTGGATTGAGATATTATTGCAATGACTATTAGTATGCAATACATCAGAAGAATATAATTATATTATAAATTTTGATGATTAAAGTCAAAAAGTAAAAATTTTTTGAAATGCATCTCTAATGAATGGTCCTACCTTCTCAATTAGTCATGTATCTGTGGATGTATTCATCTATATATATATATACCCATAAATAAATATTACAAATGAATGTAAAATTATACTTCTATTTCCATTTTAATAAATATAAGCACTGAGTAATCTTGTTTACATTAAGTATCTGAATAATTGTGTTATAACAATGTCTATTTTTGAACTCCCAAATTAAGTGCCAAAAGTCATGTAGTACTATAGCAATAAAAGCTATTTTCAATGATCCATTAGCTCCATTAGGTACTATGTCAATATTGTTGAAAGTAAAGAATTGGAAATCATTTCATTTCCAAAAAAATATATATATTACATATGTATATATATATATTACCAGATCATTAGAGTTATTCATTTTCTCAGCTCCAAAATTTCCAATTGTCTCTTTGGTGCCATGGATGTTTACCACCTGGGGCAAGGCACTTTATCTATGTTTGGGGAAGGTGAGAGGTGTGGTGTGCTTTCCTGCTGGCCTACTGTGGGAGGAAAGTGGAAGAGAGGACCCTCCGTCATCCATGGTTCTTGTGAAGATCTATTTTAGGAAAGTGCACTTGGAAATCGGTCTCCTTAAAGCTAACTGCAGCCACAGAATCCTTGGAAAGCCTCTACATAAGGCTAGAAGTACATAGACTCCGATGCGAA
>VSMD01028344.1:0-30546 GCA_008750895.1 Mirza zaza | reverse complement strand
GGCGTCAGCCTAGCTCACAGCAACCTCAAACTCCTGGGCTCAAGCAATCCTGCTGCCTCAGCCTCCCAAGCAACTGGGACTACAGGCATGCGCCACCATGCCCGGCTAATTTTTTTTTTTATATATATATTAGTTGGCCAATTAATTTCTTTCTATTTTTAGAGTAGAGATGGGGTCTCGCTCAGGCTGGTTTTGAACTCCTGACCTTGAGCAATCCGCCCGCCTCGGCCTCCCAGAGTGCTAGGATTACAGGCGTGAGCCACCGCGCCCGGCCCGGCTTTCCCAGTTTTCAGCGAGGGACATCAAACTGATGAACGCTTATGTGAGCGCTTGTCGCTGCTGCCGTTCCGGAAACCAGCAGATGCCACGTCAGGGCCGGTGAGGCACAGTTCCGAGGAAGCACCTCCAGGAAGCCGGGGCCCAGGGGGAAGCGAGGAGGCTCCCGGAGCTGAGCACTTCCCCTTGCCTCCCCGCCAGCCCGAAAACACGGGAGAAGACTTTGAACTTCACTGGGTCTTGGAACAAAGGGCATGAAGACCGTCTCGCTTAGGCTTTAGAGGCGGGGTGGCCAACAGCTGCCATCTGGGCCACCATCTAAAGCCAGCACTCGAGGGGCTCAGCCTCCCACCCTTGTAGACCCTCCCCACACGCGCAGAACCCCCTGGATCTTCAGTCATGGTCATGACCTGGGAGCTGAAGTCACAGATTTGACTTGTTGCTGCCCGCCAGTCCTGCCCCGTGTTCCCACAGTGCTCCAGGCAGGAACACACAGCTGCAGCCATACGGTGGAGGCTGAGGAAGGAGAACCGCACGCAAGATCCACTGAGACTTGTCCCCAGAATAAGCCACAGTATCCCCTGTCTTACCTGGGGCGCTGGGCCCGGGACCCCCATTGGGGGCCTGCTGACCCTGGGAGTGAGTGACAGGCTTTGGGGAGCCCTGTACCAGACAGAGCTGTGCCTACTGCAAAGACACCCCTCCCCCGCCAGGCCACACCTCGTAAAGAGCTGGCATGCCGGGAGCTCAGGTCCTCAGAGGCCTGCTGCCATCCCCCGCATCAGGGAGGTCCAAGGTGTCACCAACTGAGTCACCCCATGACCTGACACCACTTATCACGTCCCCAGGCCTGAGGGAACCCCTCATCCCCTAAAAACTCACAGGCCAAGGGGCAGCAACTATTGTGGTGCATCTCGTATGTATTGCTAATTTTAATATCATTATCATTATTGTTAATCCAGCCGTCATTGTTAGTATTTGCAGTGGCATATTAGGCAACTGACATTTGCTACCTCTGGCCCTCCCTCCGGTGTGTCCCATCACCATCCTGCAGATGGAGAAATGGAAGCCCAGAAGGATGAATGGATGGTTGCGCAGTTTGTAAAAGGCAGAACCAGGACGCGAGCGCCTGCCCGGTGCTGGCAGGAGAGCCCCTCGCTACCTAGAGCAGAGAATGCCTCGCCTTTCTGGGAGCAAAGTGGCCATTTGTGAAGGAACCTGGAAGACGCTGCTGTTACCGGGAGGGTTGATGGGTTGACCAGCAAAGCTGTGTCTCCTTGAGGTCCCCCTGCCTGGGTCTCTAGGAGACGCATGGGAGGCTTCTCACTGGGCCCTGATACAACAGGGTGTCATGACTGAATTCCAGCAGCCCCGGGAGAATGTGACAGCAGCAGCCCAGCTGAAGGCACCTCTGAGAAGCCATGTCTGTATCACGTGATACCCTGTATCATGTGACCATCTGCACCTGATTGGACTGGGGCGGACAGCTAATCCAGGGGGAGCAGAGTACCTAGATTCCCAGAGAAAAACAGATGAAACAAAGAAAGAGGTATAGAAGAAAGAGCACACTGAAGAAGGAGAGAGAGAAAACAAATTAAAGGAGATAATTTCTTGGTCCCTCCCAGGGCGGGGTTCTGTGAGGGCCAGCACCATCCTATTTCCGTGATGTTTGCACCCTCCCCAGCCTGACTTGAGCTATTTTGAGTGGTTTGTGTTCTTTGCAACTGAACCATGTCTAACTAACAGGAAAATAGAATGGACTTGCGAACAGCAAGCTCTTGGAGGAAATAGGAGCCATCTATGGATCAAAGCCAAGGCAGAGGCAATGGAGATTGTGGCGAGCTGCTCATGGCCATTCACACCTCCCGTCCCAGTTTACCCTCCTGTCTGCGACTCACTTGTGCAGAGTGTCCCGGCCCAGGGTGCAGTCTTCTCTCCATCCCCTTTGATCTAGGCCGGTCTTGTGACAATAGAATCTGGTAGAGGTGAGGTTGTGTGATCTTCGGAGCCCAGGCCTCAAGAGACCTTTCAGCTTCTGCCTTTGCCTTCTTGGAACGCTACCCTAAGCCGGCCCAGGTAAGGGAGCCCAGGTTAGCCTCCTGCAGCATGAGAGACCACGTGGAGGAGAACGGAGGCCCCCAGCCCAGAGCCAGCGCTCACTGCCCGTCCTCTAGCTCAATGCAGTCCTGTGTTTGTGTTCAGCAGAAACAGCAGGGGAACCGTGAGAAGTTCTAGATTGTTGTTTCAAATTAAGTTGTGGGGTAAGTTTGACACTGTGGTTGATGGCAGTTTCAGAAATCAGTACCTGGAAGTGGGCTGCCTCCGTGAGCGAGAGCTGAGCCCTGTGCCTTGGCTCTGGGACGCGGCAGCAGGTAGGGGCTAAGCCACGGGGAAACTGTCAGTGAAGGCCGGACCAGGTGGGCTGTGAGTAAATTGTCATTGGAGGTTGAAGAAAGGGTGACTCATATCATGTCGTGGCAGGACAATTGGCAAGACTGTCACCCAGAGCAACCTGGGAGAGAGAAAATGTGCCACATGAACTCATGGATCTGCCTAAGGAGATCTCCAAGCAGAACCTGGAAGGAGCCTATGGCTCCTTTTAGTTGTGTATGATAAGGTAGGGAAGGGGGAAATGAGCTAAGGGGAAAACCATTTTGTTTGCAAGCAGAACTTAGAGGCAACGAGAAGGAGCCAGTCATGCTGAGTTGGAAAATAAAACTGTTCCTTCTCCCTAGTCTCTCCTGGCAAAAGATTTGAGTAAACAATGACCTCGGGTTAAGATAGAATCAAGGGTGTGAACACCCTTTGTTAAGAGCTGGGGATGATTTCAGGCAGTGCATGGTGGTGCCTCACAGCTATATAAAGGGGCCTCTCAGAATCTTAAAAGTATCGAGCTAGGGCAGCTTGGCGTGCCCACGTGGAAAGAGATCTGTCTCAAAGAAAATTATGTGGCTCTGGGGACACTGAGTGCCCTCAGATATGATTCACAGGGAGCCCATAACATTTGAGGGAATTTTATTAATAAGAGTATCACTCACTTGGACCAAAAGAGACTGAGATAGTTCAAAATGAAAAGAGTTTTCTGAGTCTCCGAATTTACGAGCAGGAGGAAAACCAAGAAAGCTACTCGGCTGCAAAGATCTCCTATGGAGGAGGAGAATCTCAGAGCATGGAGCGTGGAGCCAAGAGCTGGAGAGGACAGTGAACTGGGGCCCACCCCCAGGAAGCAGAGATAGGCCCAGTCAGGGAGCACCTCCCATCCCCAGAGTAGGGGGACTAGACAAGATGCGCGTGGATGGATTTCAGAATTGCTATGGGCCAGCGACCGCTGTGTGCCTAAGGTTCCTCCCTTTTATAGACTGCACCTGTCATGCCTTGCCATTGTTCATTGGGTGTCTCGGGTTTAAGATAATTTGTGTTTCTTAGTTCACAAATGTTTGCATGAAGAGGAGCCTTGCAGACGTCCAGACCTGATCTAGACTCGAGCCCGCTGCTGTGATTGGGGTAAGACTCACGGGGCATTGGCAACAGGGTATACATAGTTTGCTGTGGAAAGAAAGTGAATAATTTGTGGCCAGAAGGCAGATGCAATAAAATTTATAACGGCTGCAAATTCCTCCCATCCCAATACGTCCACCTCTTTGCAGCGCGACTCTGCCGAGTCAACCATTCAGAGGAGGGAGTCTGTTTTCCAATCCCCTCTTATCCAAGCTGGCCTCGTGACTTGCTTTGACCGACAGAACCTGGTGGAAGTGAGATCGTGTGAGTTTTGGGGGCCAGACCTCAAAGAGGCCTTTCGACTACTGCTTTTGCCCTTTGAGAACAGACATGAGGTGCGAAGCTCCAGCAGCCATCTTGTGACCATGAGACCTCACGCAGAAAGATGAAAATAATAAGGCTAAGGGTGTCCAAGGAGACAGATTGTAACTCTGGGCGTCTGATACCATTGCTGAGGTCTGAACTACCACTCCGATCACCTGCTTTACGACGGGAAACATAACCCCTTATTTGCTAAGGGTCTACGTTTCAGGTGAATGGGTCTCAAAGTCTGGCACCCATTTGAACAGCGTCATCAGCATCCCTTGGGGACTTGTTGGAAAAGCAAATTCTTGGGCCCCACCAAGAATCACGTGGAGGAGAACGGAGGCCCCCAGCCCAGAGCCAGCGCCCACTGTGTGTGGGATCAGAAACTCTGAGCTCTCTGGGTTTTGACATGTTCCCAGGTGATCCAGCGCACGTTGCGGTTTAGGAACCGCTAGCTCAAGTGCCTGGTTAATGAACCTGGTACTTGTTCACTCATATCCGAGTGCAAGTTTCACTGACACCCCATCTCTGAGCTTTTGTTCAAAGCTTTTTCTCTGCTTAGAATGCCCAATTTGCCCCTCTCTGCCAGTCTTTTTCGTTAAATGAAATAATTTCAACCATAGAAACCCCAGAAAGACAGAAAATTCAGCTGCTGCAATTTGGAAGGTGCACCAGTATTTTCTGGATTTGGTCTCAGCAGTCTTAGAGGGCTGGAGACAAGCAAAAAGCTACAAAATTGCCCTATTTAAAAACTTCGTTTGGTTCCAGCTGGAAACCCCAGAATTAGATTGTTTGTCTCTCCCCCTCTCCCATGAGTCCAGGAGCGATCGGCACCCTCTCCACAGCCACGGCTCACATGGGCTCCCCTCGAGTTGGGGTCACAACCTGAGCCTGCAGCTTGTCCCCTGTGGGCTGCTGGCGTGCTAAGGAAACCGTTGCTTCCCTTGCATTTTGCTGCATAACGAACCACACCAAACCGTGGTCGCTGAAAACGACAACGATTTGTTATTTCCCGATTCCGCAGTTGACTGGGCAGCTCTTCCGGCGCAGCAGGCCAGCAGTGGGTTGGGTCGCGGCAGTGCTGTGCCCTTCTCTCTCCATGTGGCCTTTCAGCCCAGTCTTCTTTCTGGCATGGCGGTCTCGGGCAGAGTATTGAAGGAAGGACCAGGGTAGACCATGATCCGTGCAGTAGTGGAGTTTGAATTCTTTATCAGGAATTCAAAGCTTTACTTGAAAGACAAACCCCCTCCCACTACTGTTTGCTCCCCCCTCCCCCCCCACTACATTGTCAGACCATGTCACAGGCCTCCCCTAGCTGTGAAAGAGGCTGGCGATTGAGCGTGTGGCTTTCTCACCTCTATGGTAGAGGCAGGCGGGGAAAAGGGAGTGGGGATGAAGTGCAGTGTGTCCCTGGCTTGCCAAACAACGGTCTATGGCCAACAAGCCTGGAGTCCCGGCTTGCTGGGACCGAGTGGAGGATATTACAACACCTGGTAAGTAGGTATATATGAAGGCATGTCAGAGGTGGGTGCAGAGGAAACAATGGGCTGAGGCTTCTTCTTACCAGTTGGATGACCCCAGGCGAGTCACTTTGCCTCTCTGAATCTGTTTCTATGAAAAAAGCAAGTTATCACATTAAGTCATTGAGAACATTAAGTGAGATACTATGCACAAGAGGGCCCCTAATGGACCCCTGAAGGGTGGGACGGAATCAGGGGCGTGCGGCTGTAACAACAGCCACCAGGGACCGAGGGCTTGCTGTGGGTGGGGCTCTGTGCTAAACCCTTTGTGTCCTTTTCTCATTTCCTTCCTGTAACAGCATTCCCCTTCTTCAGATGGGAAAACTGAGGCTCAGAGGGGCTTTGTAAGTCCCGGGCTGGTAAGCAGAGAGCACGGATTCAAACCAGTTCTGTTGGGCTCCGTGCGTGTGGCCCTACCCACTCCTTAAAATTGCTTTAACAGGAAAATAAGCCAATCGGAGCTTCCAGTGCCACCGGCTCTGCCACCGTGCTGCCCTCATGGGGGCAGGAACTCAGCCGAAGCCAGGCTCTGGAAAGTCTATCCATCCATCGCCTCTGCCGTCCCCAGCCCTCAGCTGGAAGGCGCCCGAGGGAGCCAGCTGGCCCAGCCTCCCCCCACGGCCTCCCGCAGCAGGAGTGGAGTCCTGCCAGATTAGCGGAGCGGCTTCCAATTAGAAGTCACCTCCTGCCCGGGCAGGAGGCAGCAAGCAGGCGGGGCGCAGCGGGGCGCAGGCAGTTAGAGGGTAATTAGATGTGGCTGCGGAACAGCTCGCTTAATGAGCAGGCTGCTCCGCGGGAGGACGCTCAGGAGACGTGTCCCTTCGGGCACCTGCCGCCACCAGCATATTGCACGGGGAGGGAAGAAACCACTCGCACTCTTGGTGGCCAGCCGTGCAGGCCACAGGGCTCCTTTACCCTCATAACAGCCTTCTGGGGGCAGGGCCACCGACCGGCCTGCAGGCGGAGACGCTGAGGCTGGGGAGGGAGGACCCGCTCCTCCCCTGCAATCCGCACAGGGCCGTGGCAGAGGAAGGGGCTGAAAGGTCTGAATCCCTTTCTTTTCTTTTTTTTTTGAGACAGAGTGTCGCTTTGTTGCCCAGGCTAGAGTGAGTGCCGTGGCGTCAGCCTAGCTCACAGCAACCTCAATCTCCTGGGCTCAAGCAATCCTCCTGCCTCAGCCTCCCAAGTAGCTGGGACTACAGGCATGCGCCACCATGCCCAGCTAATTTCTTCTATATATATTAGTTGGCCAATTAATTTCTTTCTATTTATAGTAGAGACAGGGTCTCGCTCTTGCTCAGGCTGATTTCGAACTCCTGACCTTGAGCAATCCGCCCGCCTCAGCCTCCCAGAGTGCTAGGATTACAGGCGTGAGCCACTGCGCCCGGCCTCAGGGGTGCCCTTTCTCCTCCAGGTCCCATGCTCTTCGTCTGCTCATGTCTCTGGCACTGGAGCATCTGGCGGGCACGCGTAGCTGACGCCAGGGACACTATTCGGGTTCTTTCTCGATGGGTGTGGCAGGGTTGTGAGCACGCCCGGCCTTCTGGAGCACCGAAGCGGGGTCCGGCTGTGCCGAGCTTCCGCCCCTTGGTTGCTGGACGGCGGGAAGGTCCAGAGGCTCTCAGGGCAGGGGCTGGGGTGGCTGGGACAGTGGTGGTGGCAGGAGCTCTTGGTGGGGGGATTAGGGGAATAGCTTTTAACCAACTAGCCTGGATGAATTTTGGGTTTTAGTGACCCGTGTCACCGCGATAACCAACACCTTTTGGCTGAAGCTTTTGGCCACCAGGTCTGCCCTGGTGGGGTGTTCACTCTCTCGGCCAGAGGGTGGCCCCCCAGGGGGCCCCCAGTGCCCTCCGTGAAGCACACCCTCCCCTCACCCCAGAGCTGGCACCTGAAGCCCAGGATGGGTGACTCATGCCTTCTCCCCAGAGCACCAGGGAGGAACAGAGACTTCCCAGGCAGGAGCAGCAGCCTCAGGGAAGCCCCCATCTGGCTGAGGCAATCTGTCCATCTGGAAAAGGGGGGAATGCGCCAAACCCTACGGCAGCTGTGCCCAAATCGAGTTCTGCAAACCCAAACAATCGGCCTCAGGAAAGAGGGTTCCCTGAGGAAATCTGTTTGGGAAATACTGCATGCCCTGCACCCCTCTGGGGAGTCGCAGCCCGGAAGGAAGGCTGGTTAAAGGGGCTGAGAAGCCCCAGGCCTTTGGGCTTCAGTTAGCCTAACGCTTTCCAGGCACATTTGACCACAGAGCCTGCCTTTGTTTAACCCCATGGGCGCCAGAGGGCACGGGCCCACCTTGGGCTGCAGCTCCGGTAACACTGTGAGGCAGAGTCTCTCCCTCCAGCCCAGCTGCGCAGACTTCGCCTCTCGCGCCGCTGAGGACAGATCTGCGTCCTGCTGGCAAAGGGGGCAAGTTCTGGGGGAGTGGGGGCTGAGCCCCAGGGACCCCAGAAGGGCTCTTTGTTCCCCTGTATTGTCTCCCTCCGTCAGGCAATCAGAGCCAGTCTGCAGGCTGGGGACTGGAGCAGGGCCGGCCCTCCGCAAGGTGGAGGAGAGGTCCGAGGCGACAGCTGACCCCTGAGCCCCACAAACAGTCCTGTGACCTGCCGTGCGCTTGTGTCGCCCTGGACCTGAACGTCAAAGCCCTGGACCCCTCGCCATGTCTGCAAAGGAAGGGAGCCCTTACTGGGACAGAATCGGCCGGCACCTGGGTCCTGGACTTCCAGCCTCCAGAACTGTGAGAATTCCTGCTGTTTAAGCCACCCAGCCACCGTAGTTTATTACAGCAGCCCGAGCCGACTAAGCTCCTTGGCCCCAAGGACTCTGAACTGGAACAGACATGGCTCGAGTATGGGTTCCACCTCTGACCTGCTGTGTGATGTCGGCAAGTCGCTTAACCTCTCTGAGCCTCTGAGCCTCATTTTCTATCTTTATAATTGGATGGTAACAATAGCTATTGTTTCTGGAGTCCTGCTCTGTGTCAGGCATGCTATTATCTGCCTTATTCAATGCTTAAAACAACTCTGAGACGTAAGCATGGCCGTGATTGACGTAAGCACGAATGCTTCCCCATGCCTGGCACGAAGCAGGACTCGAGAAACAATAGCAGTTGGCGCTGAGCCCACAAGGCTATTTGACACCCTCCTGGTCGTTAAGCTCCATCTCTAGACAGATAACGTCCACGTGCATTTCTCCTGCCCCAGTGTCCACACTCAACCAGGCGGCAGCTCGTGCCACGAATCCACCGGGATGTCTAACGTGCATCTCACCCTCGGCTTGGCCCAGGTCGAACTTTGCTCTCCCCACATCCTGCCCGCCCCCCAACCCTGCTCTTCCTGAATCCTCTTCTTTCTTGATGGCCCCATTGTGCACCTGATGCCCAGCCCGGAAATCTGGAGGTTGGCCTTGACTCTGCTCTTCTTTTTGACACCTCACATCTAATCCATCAGCAAGACCGAGGGCTCTGCTTTCAGAACACTTCCAGAATCTGACAGCTGCTGACCGGGTCTACGGCCACTGCCCTGTGACCAGCACGGGATCATCAGCCTCGGAACTGGCCGCCCGCTTCCTCCCACGCCCTGCGCTCTGCAAAGCAGCCCGCTGATCCTCTTAGCATGTAAATCAGTCGTGTCACCCTGCAGCTGGAAACCCACTAACAGTTTCCCGCCTCACCCATGTCCTCACCACGCTGAGCGGGGCCCCAAAGGGCATAACCCCAAGCATGTGTCGGGCCTCACTTCTGTCACTCTTCCCCGTCAACCCACTCCAGCCACACTGGGCCCCCTTCTCCGTCAGTGCACCAGCCACACTCCCACCCCAGGGCCTTTGCACTCGCTATTCCCTCTGCCTGGAATAGTCTCCCCCAGATTTCTAGGAGGGGAATCCTTCACTGCTTTCAGACCTCTGCTCGAATGTTTTCTTCCATGACCCTGTTCTTGCCAAAATGCATCACCCAGCGCACTCTCTACCCGCTTCCCTGCTTCCCTGTCCTCACAGCACTTGCCCCTACCTGAGCTCGTGTCACACGGTAGTCTCCAGCAGTGCCGCCCGGTAGCGCTCCCTGCGAGGATGGACATGTTCTGTGACCTGCGCCACTCAGTACAGTAACCACTGACCACAGGTGCCCACCGAGCACTTGACACATAGCCACTGTAAGACAGGACCTGAGTTTTTAATTTTATTTCATTTTAATTACTTTAAAGTTAAATTGCCCCGTGTGGCTAGTGGTTTCCAAAATGGACAGTGCAGTTCTATGGTCTCAGTCGCCCCTAAGAGAACATTAGCGTTATAAGGGGCGAGACTTGTCTCTTTTGTCCCTGGATATAAACAGGGCCTAACACATTTTCTGGCACGCGTACTAGGTGCTCATGAATGAATGACTCCGTTGTCACTGAATTATATTCTCTCTTTACCTTTCACGTGAACGGGGGACTGAAGCCCAGAGAGGGTGAGCGTTCAGCCAGCCACACACAGCGAGTCCTGCCCACTGAATGAACTCGCTCCTCCGCCCTGCTCCTCCCTGCTCTGCTCCCCGGTGACTTGCTGGCAGCAGGGAGCTGATTAAAACCCATCAGCCCGATTAACCCTGGAGAACCTGGGCTGTGTTGCGCCAGGTGGTGGTTGGCACAGGCTGAGACAGCAACTGGGGCAGAGGTGCCTGCACGGCTCCCAGGGGCTGCGGATGGAGGGCCGGGGTCCACGAGGGTGCGTGAGTCACAGGAAACTGCTCGAGGTGACAGCCGCGGAAAGAAAGACGAAAGCCCAGGAGACGGCCCAGTGATTACTCCTTCATTCAACAGGAGCACTTTATGGCTTTCTGCGAGGCCAGCCTCAGGAATCAGGGGTCAAAGAGAAGTCTAGCTGGGAATTTTAAAGGAAGCAGGAAACCTTGTTTCCTGCTGGTAGGCAGGAAGGAAGTGTGAGCAGAACTGGGTTCCTATTTGGAAAGAGGAAGGTAAGGAGGGGGACCTCGGGGGTCTCTGGCCTGAAAATGCTGTTGGCACGAGCAGTCCGAGCTGCTGAGGTTAGCGTCGCCCTGGTCCCCTGGGAGGGACGACGGGCGCGGTCCTGAGTGAGTTTGCATCCTTGTCATCAACCGTCTCTAAGCCTCAGTTTTCTCATCTGTGCGCAGAGGAGAGAGGAGCCGGCCCCCAACCCACCCCGGTGATGGGAGGCCTCAGCTGGCCAGCGTGCGAGGTGTCCCTCGCAGAGTTGGTGCTTAGCGAACGGGTATTACTCTCACCAAAGTCTCCGGCCACTTGAGCAAAGGGCAGCGGCAAGGGTCAGAGAAGGCAGGCCATGGTCTTGGTCATCAGCCTGGACGCTTCTGATGACCATGAGGTGACAATGGCAGCCCCAAGGAGGAGCAGGATGTCCTATATTTCCCCAGCTAGGGTTGCTAGATTTAGCAAGAACAACAGAGAACAGGATGCCCAGTCAAATGTGGATTTCAGATAAAAGAAAATAACTTTCTAGTGTAGGTGTAGAGCCAGGACTTACTTATACTTAAAAATGATTCCTTGTTTGTCTGAAACTGTCACTGGGCATCTGTATGCAGGGCTAGAACCAGGTTGGAGTGAAGTTCAAGGCCGAGGGGCCAGCCGCTTCCAGGGCCCAGCTTCCCGCCTCCACGCCTCGCCCTGGCCTGGAGCACCTTCCCTCCCCCTCCTTAATTCTAGCCGTGCTGCAGGGTAGAACTCACTTGGGGCCTCACCCCCTGACCTGCCAGGGGAGCTCGTGTGCTCCCTGCATGTTTCTCACAGCCCTGCCCCTTCCTTCTTGGCTGGCAGACACCGTCCTGCATGGACGTGTGACACGCTTGGATTCCCGTCCGCACGTCGGCCCCGGCTCACCATTGTGCCCTGCGTCTGGCCCCAGTCCCGACGCGAGCAGGTGCGCCGGCCACTTTCTGTTGCATGAATGAGGAAGAACTATTCCAGGAAGCGGGCAGGAGGCAGATAAGAAAGTTCTGAAGCACTCGTGTGTTCACCTCACCCCTCCCCAAGAGAAAAAGACCATTACCCGACCACTGGCCGGGCCCGTTGCCGCCACACGGAGCAAGAGCCCACGGCCACGGCCAAGGAGACAGGGTCCCAGCTCTGCACCCCAAGCCATGCGCCCTGGGCAGCCCCTTGACTGCCCTCTGAGGCCCTATTGCGCCCTAAATAATGCTGACCTCCCTCCCAGCTCTGCCGCACTGTGAGGCTTGTCCCCGGACACCCCAAACCCCCATGAAGGGGACGTCAGCCTCCACCTCCCCTGCCAGGCTGCGATCTCTGGGCAGCCTTGGGCGGCCGGGACCCGTCTGCAGCATCCGTCTCTGTCCGCAGTGGCTCGCAGGGCTGTGCACCCAGTATGAGCCCCACCGTTACCTGTGGTGTAAACCAGTGAGTAAATAGCACGACGCCTGAGTTTGCCAGGCACTGGGGGCAGGGAGAGAGCTGGCAACAGAAGGCCACTGGGACCAGGAACGGGGGCTAAAAATGGAAGACGATGGAAATAGGGAAATGGGATGGAGCCGCAGGCACACTTCTCTACATCGATGCCATCTTGGTCCAAACCCAGGGGCACAGGCTGATCCCAAATTCTGTCTCCCCAGGCTAGCGTTATCATCTGAGTTTGAGCAAATGACAGAATTAAGGGCTGGGGGTGGGCCTGTTCTATATTAGGCCCTGGCGCACCGGCAGAGCCGGCGAGCGTCTTCTGGGCTCGCGAGTGCAAACCTGATTAAGGTCAGTTTGGGCAGGAACGCCGAGTGCTCCCCCAGATGGCCAAGGTTCTCCCGGGCAGGAGGTGGAGGCAGGGAGGAAGCAGCCGGCCAGAGACACGCACCTCCAGCCACCAGTTCCCATTAACTCGCACAGCGTTGCCACGACCGGCGCGGGGAGGCAGCTGGCAGATGCTCGGCTGCCAGAAGGTGTTGCTGGCGCCTCCGATGGGGCAGATTACGCCCAGCATCCAGGGAGGCTGGGAACGTGTACGGAGAGAAACCGAGGAGGTGGGAACAAGGACATCTTGCAGAGCAGGATGGAGAGGCCGGGAGGTGGCAGAGGCAGGGGGCTGGGGGCACGGTAGTGTGAATTAGAGGAGGGCTTCTCTTTGCAGCCCTAGCTCTTGCTACCTGTGGAGGACATCTGGTGTTTTTGCCTGCTTAGCATTCATTTCCATCCTTCTGGAAATATCATCCTGATTTGCCTTTGAGAAACTACCCTACCCCACTCTTAGCCATGCGGTCCAGGCCGGGCTGACCCCACCCCTCAGATCCAGGGGTAAATCCAAGGCCCCCCAGCCTGGACTGTGGCCCTAAGCATAGGACTTGGTTCAGGGATGGCTTGGCAGGGAAGCTGGGTCAATTGGAGCCAGCCCAGGGACGTTGGTTGGAATTACTGGGAAAGAGATGTTCTTTCCCAACTGAGGTTGTAGCAGGTTATAGGGAAGCCCTGAGATGTGGATAAGCTCTATCTCATAGTGAAGCCAGTGCCAGGGAAAGCGGAGCAAGAATGATAGAACAAGAAAGACTAAATCCAGGTGACATAGTTGGAGCTCCTGGATTCAGCGGTACCTGAAGCTCATCTCCTGGACCCTTCTGATGACATGAGCAAAAAAATCCTTTTGAGCTGAGTTTCTGTCATCTCAACCCAAAGAACTGATTAATTATCTCCAGTTCTGTACTCCAGCCCCATGAGCCTAGTTGTAAGTTCTCAGAACAGATTAGGAGGCGCACACCCCCACCCCCCACCACTTCCAGGTTGTTACTCAGGCTGTAACGTCTACCAGGAAGGCCATCCCCATCTCACAGTCTCCTGTTACAACACTACGCTTCGCTCCAACGTCACCCACTTCAAGGTGCATCCCAAGATGGTGCTTCCTCCTTCACGTTCCCATAACGTGGACCTTTGTCATGGGGCCCAGCGCAGGGGTGCTGAGGCTGCACGATGTGTGTATTGAACCTTCTCTGCCCTGAGCCCAGCACTGTGCCCTGAGCCCAGCACTGTGCCCTGAGCCCAGCACATGTGCACAAGCATGTTCTCTGTTCATCCTCACACCTACTCCTCCTCGTTGCCGTGTCTTTACAGTCTCCAGCCCTCAGGTGGCCGCTGGCTCAGAGAAGCTGGGGTGTGCCAAAGCAGCAGAGTCAGGCCTGCAGAGCTCCATCTCCAGCCTGCCATGCGTGCTGGCCCCGGCCGTGACCGCCTGCCGGGGTTTCTCTCCTACCTTCCGCTGCAGTGGCCAACGTGAACAGCGCAGGGTCGAAGACTGAGAGCTCTTGGAGTTACCCTGCTTGCGTTCACCTGCCGGCCCCACTTCCTGGTAGCTTGTAACCGCGGGCAAATAAGTCCTCTGGGTTTCGCTTTACCTTTTTTTACTGGGGTAAAATACACTTAACACAGAAACTTACCATTTTTTAAGTGTGCAGTTCAGTGGCATTAAGTACATTCACGTCGCTGTGCAGCCGTCCCCACCACCCGTCTCCAGAACTCTTTTCATCTCACAAAACTGAAACTCTGTCCCCATTAAACGATGACTCCCATTCCCCTTCCCTTGCCCCCGGCAGCCACCCTTCTCCTTTGTCTCTAAGAATCTGACGACTCTAGATTCCTCGTATAAAGTGGAATCATACAGTATTTGTCCTTTTGTAACTGGCTCGTTTCACTTAACATAATGTCAGTGCCTGGGTTCGAAGGTGTCCCCCAAAGTCCGTGTGTTGGAAACTTAATCCCCAAGGTAGCACTACTGAGCGGTGGGGCCTTTAGAAGGTGACTGGTCAGGAGGGCTCCACCCTCAAGAACGGCTTAATCCACTCGTGGCTTAATGGCGCCATGGGTCAAGGGACTAATGGGACAGGGATGGTGGCTTTGTTAGGAGATGGTGCCCTGCGCCCCCTCAGGACTCTGTGAAGTCCCCACCAGCAAGAAGGCCCTCGCCGGATGTGTCCCCTCAACCTTGGACTTCCCAGCCTCCATGATTGTAAGAAAGAACTTTATTTTCTTTATAAGTTACTCAATTTCGGGTACTCTATTGTAAGCAACAACAAAAACAAAGTGGACTAAAGCAGTCTAAGGTTCACCCACGCGTTGGCATTTGTCAGAATGTCTGTCCTTTGTGAGCTGATCATATCCCACTCCATGTACACCACCTTGTCCCTGCACCGAGACTAGAGCCCGGCTTCACAGGGAATGTTGGCTGTCGGTGCAGGTGTCCCGGCCGGGGAGGGCAGGGAGGAGGAGGAGGAGGAGGAGGAGGGCAGCTCGGTGGGAGGGCACACTCCTACTGAAAGCGGGCATGCTCCCGTGGAGGCCCGTCCTCTCAAACGGCTGTCTGCAAGGGAGAAAAAGCGAGGGAAGGATTGGTGGCATCTCCCATATTCCCCGGCCTGCCGCGGAGACAGGATGTCCCTGCAGCGACAGGATTTTGGACGCCGGTTCCTCTCCCACCATCAGAGCACCCCCCACATGCGCCGAGCCCAGAGCATGGCATGCACCCTCTGCCAGCTCTCACCCCAGCTGTGAAGGGAGTACTCATTAGTGGCATGGCAGAGCTGGGAGGAGCGCGAGAAAGTGCCAGCGCAGACACTCTTGGCTGGGACCCAGTGTCAAGGTGATGTCGCAGCTCCCCTGAGGATCTGCAAGGCGTCCATACCGTGGGGAAGGAAATGAAACACTTGTGGCAGCCAGGGGAGCTGTCTGCGGAACCCCCTGGAAGGAAGCATATGGCCGAAGGATGCTTGAGGCCCCAAACCAGCTTTGCAGAAGGACCCTTGGAGATGGTGCTGCCTCTCTGGATGCCAGCCCCTCCTGGGCAATGGCAGGGACAGAGCCAGCCCGAGCTGGGCACCGGGGAGGGGAGGGCTGCAGTGCTCGGTTCACCAGGACACCTGTGAGATTCTGCAACCCCCGAGGGCCAGCAAGAATACCCCCTCCCCACTTTGAAATTCTAAAAATTAGAATCTGGATGTATCACTTCCCAAACCCAGGGAGGAAGTAGCGCTGGTGAGGGATGGTGGCTTTGGGAGTTGCCTGGAGTGAGACAGCACGCCTTTCTTGCTGCTGTGCATGAGAAACGTGGTCGGGTAAGCATCTGCCAGCATGACCTGGCCTTGTTCCATGCCCCACATAAACGAACATGACACCCCCTGCCGTGGAAGGTTGGATCATCGTTCCCAGCTCTTCACCGCCTCTCGTAATGGAATCACACACTCATGCCCTTTGACATGTCGGGCCTGGCCGTGGGACTTGCTTGAGCCGCTGAAGTGTCAGCAGACCCTGAGGTTTCAAATGCACTCACACAGTTGGCGTGGCCTCTTGCACCCCTGCCATCTGCCCTGAGAAGGGCACCCCTGAGCAGAGACCAGCCCGAGTGAGATGAGGAAACCGGTGGATCTGAGCTGCACCCAACCCCAACCCCACAGCCTGACCACGCCTGATCACGCCTGACCACACCCAGAGGCCAGCAGAACCCCAGCTGACTCCAGCCCCAGAAGTGAGAAAAACAAACATTAGTTCCTGGAGGCCACTGGAATTTTGCTGTTTGTCCCTTAGCTTCATTGAAGTAAGGCACATACACATACAAATACACATGCGTGTATTCAGACAGGGCAAAGGCAAGCTCACCCACAAACACACACCAGAGGTACATCACAAACACACAAAGCAAAGTCATGTATAAATCCTCCCACAGGCTGGGAGGTGCTGTCCGTGTGTTATCGCATCAAGCTCGCTGCCTTTGCAGGAAACCCTCTCTGCACCTTGTCCCTAACCCAGGGCTGGGAACTCACACCCTCCTTTCTTCAAGCAAGAGCATGCAGGGAAACTGAGGGCAGGACCAGGCCTGGCTCATCTCTGTGTCCCCACATGACTCAGGCAGGCTTGGCCCTCCAGCTCGAAAGTCCAGTTTGAGTTTGTGGGATGGGCACAACCCGGCGTCCTATCCTGCTGGACATTTTCTCTCTGGGCCCAACCGGCTCCAGCACTGCGCGATTCTCTTACTGTGCTAACGGCAGCAGGCTGGAGGGAGCCCGAGTGGCAGAGAGGAGGGCCACACCAGGTGGGAGAGATCCTGCCCGGGTCCCAGCTGCCACAGCCCATGTGACCCTGCCTCTGAGCTACTCCCTGCCCCGGGCCTGGGGAGCCCTGGGGCCTCCATGGCCATCCTGATGTAGCCTCAGGGTCCATCCCTGAACCAGGAAGGACAAGCCCTGAGCATCTGGAGGGGACAGAACTGGGCTCTGGCATCAGACTGCTCAGATCCATCCTTGCTCTGCCCCTGCTCACCTGTGTGACCTCGGGCAAGTCGCTTCACCTCTCTGGGCCTCAGTGTTTTCCTGTGCAGCCTAGTCCTGGCCAGCCCTCCTCGTGCATCTGCCTCGGTCAGGTCCATCCCCATTTTTCCACCCAAAGCGTTCTGGTCAGGTCACCAAAGGCAAGGTCACAGAGCATGGCCACAGCAGATCAGGGCTGCCTGGGACTAAGCCTCCCTCAATGACTGACAGATGGTCCACCCCTCTGCTCTAAGACCCTAAAACCTCGAGGCGAGATTTGGAGAGTACTAGAGCTGGGCTGGACCCTGTCTACCATCTGTCTTGTGCTTTCAAACTGTTTTCTTCCCTTTGTGCAGGGCCCTCAGACGCAAAGTGGACAGTAACCGCCTACTGGGCAAAACAGGCATCGAGGGAAGGGGCTGACTTCCTCGAGGGTCTTTCCGGAGTCTGCTCCCCGCCAGACCTCTGTGGGTCCCCAGGCTTTGCCAAGCACAATTTGAAAAGCCCAGACTGAGGTTCCTCTTCCTCTCCCCATGCCACAGAGGAGGGAACTGAACTAAGAGAGGCTAAGCCCCTTTCCTAGGGTGGTGGAGGGGAGGGGGGTTCCCGGGGGGGCCCTCGCAGCCCCTGCTCCTGGCTCCCCACCCCCAGACCTCCATCTTCATAAGTTCCACGTTCCGTTCCTGCAAGTGCCTCGCTGCAGCCAGCCCACTTAATTGAAGCTAATTATTTCGTACAAAAGAACAGAGAACGCATCAATTCGTGTCTTTGTCCCAACAGCAGGGCCCGAACAAGGCGCTCCAGCTGCCTCTGTCGCCCAGAGGCGCTCATCAGAGACCAGCTGAGCTCGGCCTGTGCGGGTGAGGCTGGGGCAGGCTGGCGTGGCCCGAGCAATGTGTTAAGGACTTCAGGGGCGGGGGCCTGGCTGTGGCACGGAGTCCTCGACATGGGACAGGAGCGTCTGCAAAGTCGGCAGGCCATGGGCTGTGAGGGTCAAAGTGGCTGGGAACCTCGGGAAAGCCATCCTCCCTGGCAGTCCTGATGTCCTGACCTGTGCGTTGGTGACAGCAATGAAACCTGTAAGGTCATACCTGTACAGTACTTAGCTCCGTACCTGTAACTCAGTACATGCTAATGTCAGCCACTATCACTGTTTTCATTTGTGACAGTTATGTGACCTCAGTGATAGTTACCGTGATAGTAACTGTGAAAGTTACTGTGACCTCAGTTCCTCATCTGGAAAGTGGGACGATGTTGGCAAAATGACAAAGCTCACTAAAGAGCAGGACCTTTAGTAAGTGCAGTGGACACTGAGTCCAGCAAGGCTAAAGTAACTTGCCAAAGACCAATTGAGTAATAAACAGCAAAAACAGGGCACCAGCCGGCTGCGTTTCACCATGGTGCTCCCCCGCACCTCACCTTCAATGCGGAGGTGATTCCTGCCTCAACCCCGTGAAGGAAAGGGGGTTACTGAAGGCCGTGCAGGGAGAGGGAATCGGGGCAGCCTTTTTGGAGGAAGTAGCATTTAAACCTTGAAGGACGGGTTGGACTGTAACAGGTAAAATTGGAGGAAAGGGAAGGCAGAGGAACAACGTGCAAAAGCACAGAGGATGAAATCACAGGGCGTGCTTGCAGGCTGGGATGTGGCCCCTTTGGTGGGGTGGGCGAGGGATTCACTCAAAACTAGGAGGCCCTAATGAGCCCTGGCTCCTGGAGCCTTACATAGAACCAGCTTAAAAGAGGCCTCTCCAGCTCCCTCCCTGCTCCGTGTCAGCTGTCACCAACAGCACGTCTACTTTCCTTATCAGGGTCTCACCTACTGCCTGTACCCCTGACCCCTTGAGATACAGCCGCCCTTACTCCAGGGTGGGTTTCGCAGCCTCAGTACTATTAGCGTTTTGAGCTGGCCAATTCCTTGCTGTGAAGGGGCCGTCCCATGCATTGGAGGATATTCAGCAGCACCCGTGACCTCTACCCAGTGGATGCCAGTAGCACCTCTTCCCCAGTTGGGACAACTAAAAATGTCTCCAGACATTACCAAATGTCCCCCTGGGAGGAGGCAATATCACCCCAGTTCAGAGCCACTGCTCTAGGCTGGACCTCCTGGATCCTTTGCCCTTGGAATAGCACTTGCGGACACTCGCAGGGGGCAGCCGTCCTCCCCACGTCCAGTCGCTGCTGGGGTGACGGGCTCTCCCCAGAGAACAGGCAGCGCTGTCATCCTGGGCTGATGTCGTCACCTGCCATGGAATAGCTCTCCTAAGACAGATTCCCCTCCCTACCCAAGCACCTACTGTCACCCTCAGGATAAACATGCACCACACTGGGACCCGGAGCACGAATTTTGGTAATAATGATAAATCTCAGTGATTTTCCAAAAGGTTCAGCAGGCCTGGGGCGGAGAGGTAGCTTCGCCACTAAACACCGATAAATCATCCTCATCACTCCACAGGGGAAACAAAGGTGTTTTTGTTCTTTATTTTCACAGTTTTTACCATAAGGGCAACAAGATTATGGAAAGTTTAGGAAGCACAGAATGAAACATCGCCCGTCAGGCCTCCGGGACTGATTTTATTTCTGCATACTTGGCCTGGCGTAGGCCGAGTCTTCCTGTAATTACAGGCACGGGGCAAAGGCAATGGGCATATTGTTTTCTTTTGTGTTCTTATTTCAAAGTCCGTAGAATACCAAAACAGCTCTTTGCGTTGCTACGTGAACTCCATCATTCCAGGACTGTGGTGTTTACCCAAAGTGCAGCTCAGGCCGGCAAGGGGACCATCTTTATGGGTGGGGTCCCCGAGGTCCAGGGCCTCATAAACACAAGGACGTGGTGTCTACCCAAAAGTGGGTCTTGGACGTGTGGTCAGATCCTTGGGTGGACCACGGTATCCTGCTGCTTCCTAATTATAAAAATATGGTGCTTACCTAAAAAGAGGGTTTTAGAGGCTAAGAAGGGTAGTCAGCTCCTTGGGTGGAGCCCTGGGGTTTCTGGGATTTCAAAATTATAAGGATGTGCTATTTGGGATCGCAAGGCCCTGTGGTTTCTAAATTTAAGAATCTAGCATTTTCCCACAGGGAGGCGGTTGGCTTCTGGACAAGGCCACAAGAGCCTGTAGCTGCAAAGGCCCAGATAGCAACGAAATGCTTGGATAGCAAATATTTCTGATCAGGAACACGCCTCCCAGGGGCCCGGGGAAGGCTGGCGTGGAGCCCACTCAGAGGGAGGTGTGTGGTGGGCGTGAGTGAGGATGAGCTCTGGCCCTCCTGACCAGGCCAGGTGCCACAGACCCAAGCTTCCAAGCCACCGGAGGAGTTAAGTCCAACAGGCCACTCTGACCATGTGCGGCTCACACATGTCACAGTGCATAAGCCTGTACAGACCCCCTGCTAGTACCAGACACTGTTCCAGACTGCGAGGCCCACGGGGGAATAAACCTAACACCTAACACCTCTTGCCCCAGAAGAGGTCGCAGTCCGATGGCAATGCCCATCAAGTAATGCAATGAGTAATCGTTGGGTTGCAATCCGTGAGAACTAGGAAGGCAGCTCCCCAGGTGACCTGCTAGAGAAATGGTTGTGGGCGGTCAGGGCACAGGAGGGGCGTTTCCAAGCTGGAGCCTGAAGGAGGAGGAGATGGAACCACAGGTGCGAAGCCCTGATGGGGGGAGGGTGTGGCCGGCATAGGGAGGTACGTGAGGGGCGGGTGTGGGACTGTCTGAGAGGTCTGCCGAGGCAGGCCGAGCAGGGCTTATGGGCTGCAGTGGGCAGTCTGGACTCTGTCTTAAGTGGAGTTGGATCCAACAAGCGGAAAGATGGATCTTTTAGAAAGCTGACTCTGGCTACTGAGTGGGAAGTGAGTCATGGGGTGGGGGTAGGGGTTGATAGTGGAAACAGGGAGACAAGTCAGGAGACCCCCACCTTCCCCAGGTGTGAGATGACAGTGGCCTGGAGGGAAGACTGAGACCAGTGGGCTAGGGAAGATCCACAGTTGACCCTTATTGTCCGAGGGTTCCGTGTTTGCAAACTCATCTGCTTGCCAATTTGTAACCCCCAAATCAAAGCCCCTGGTGTCTTCCCCATTGTTCACAGACATGTGCCGAGCAGTGGAAAGCATGTGACCAACACACACACATTTCCAGCTGAAGTCAAAGGTGACGCTCCACCTTCTTGTTTCAGCTCTCATCCTGTGAACCAGGGTCCTTTCCGCCGTACAGTCGTGTGTCACTCAACGATGGGGACATGACGATCTGAGAAATGTGTCTTTAGTCGATTTCGTCGTTAAGCGGACGTGAGAGTATACTCGCACACGCCTAGGTGGTACAGCCTATCACGCACCGCAGCTGCCAACTCGTGCAGCCTGTTGCCGTACTGAATGCCGCGCGCGACTGCACACAATGCTCAGTGTTTGTGTGTTTGATGTATCTAAACATTGAAAAGGTGCAGTCAAAATACAGTGCAAAAGAGAATAAATGGCACACCTGCGTAGAGCCCTCACCACGAACGGAGCGTGCGGGGCTGGAAGCTGCTCTAGGCGAGCCGGCGAGGAGCAGTGAGGGAGTGTGATGGCTCAGGATGTCACCGAGCACGCTACTGGACGCTTTATAAACACTGCACACTCAGGCTGCACTAAATTTATAAAACACATTTCTTCTTCCTCCAATAGCAAATTACCTTAGCTTACTGAAACTTTTTTACTTTATAAACTTTTCAATTTTGTTTAAGTTTTTGGCTCTTTTGTAATAACACTTAACTTAAAACACAAACACATTGCACAGCTGTACAAAAATATTTTCTTTCTTTATATCCTTATTCTATAAGCTTTTTTCTATTAAAAAAGGTTTGTTATTTTTTTACTGTTTAAACGTTTTTGTTAAAAACCAAGACACAAACACACACATGATCCTAGCCCTACACAGAGTCAGGGCCATAAATATCACTGTCTTCCACCTCCGCATCTTGCACCGCTGGAAGGTCTTCAGGGGCAAAACACTCATGGAGCTATCGTCTACAATAGCAATGTCTCCTTCTGGAAGACCTCCTGCAGGATCTGCCTGAGGCTCTTCTTGAAGAGGGGTCACTCTTTTCAGAATATGTCCATAGTGATTTGCTTGGTTTGTTTCTATTTTTAATCATAGATATGTATGTAAGCAGATAATGCCCCATGAACATTCTTCTCTATTAATGAAAACCTGTTGGTGTTGGGGTCCATGTTTTCAAACTTTTTAAGGAGGCTGTTGAGGTCTGCAAAAGCCTAAACCTTTTTTTTTTTGAGCCAACATCTCCCTCTGTCACCCTGGGTACCTGGGTATAGTGCAGTAGTGTCATTGTAGCTCACAGCAACCTCAAATTCCTGGGCTCAAGCAATCCTCCTGCCTCAGCCTCCTAAATAGGTGGGACTACAGGCGTGTGCCACTGTGCCCAACTAATTTGTCCATTTTTTATAGAGACAGGGTCTCGCTCTTGCTCAGGCTGTTCTCGAACTCTTAAGCTCAAGTGATCCTCCTGCCTCAGCCTCCCAGGGTGCTAGGATTACAGGCGTGAGCCACGTACCCAGCTCCGCTAAACCTTTCACTGTGAATGTTCTTGGGGGTTCTTCTGTTTCTTCTCTTGCAGTTACATTTTCTCCTGCCTCTTCAGCGACGTGTTCCTGTTCCAGTTCCAACAGCTCACATTAGTGGATTCCTCAGGAACCACCTCTGGGAGCTCCTTAATGTCATCCTCATCCACACTCAGGTTAAAGTCCTTTGCTGTCTCAGCCACAGCCTTGTTAATTTTTGCCACCCCCTCATCCTAGGCAAATCCTTTGAAGCCATGGACAAACCTCTTGAGTGCCTTCTTCCAGATGCCATTCATACACGCCTTGCTGACATCACCCCAAGCCCAGGCGAGGTTCTAGATGCAGTCGTAGATAGAATCCTGCCAGAATTACACTGGTGTCTTCTCAGTGTCCTCCTCCATTGCACCAGCAGCCTGGACAAAGGTGCTCCTCAGGTCGTAGGCCTTAAAAGCTGCTATCATTCCTTGGTCCACTGGTTGGATCGAAGAGGTGGTGTTTGGAGGGAGAAATACCACTTTGATATTGGGATGAGATCACCAATAAAGGGAGAAAAGGGGGAGCATTATCATCAAGAAGCAAAATCTCGAAAGGTATGTTGTTCTCCAGCAATGCGGCTCCATTTCACTGGCGCAGCAACTCAGGAGGGCATCTAGGAGGAAGAGCTGGTCACCCGTGACTGCTTCTTGCTCCTGTGGTATGCCTTCCAGAACAGGGAGGTTTCGTCCATGGTGAAGACTCGCTCTGGCGAGTAGCTTCCCTCCACAATCCGCTTGTCTAGAGTCTCCAAAAATGCTTCAGCTGCCTCCGCATCAGCACTTGCAAACTCACCGCTCGTTTTCACATTATGTAATGAGTAACAATTCTCAGATCCCTTAAACCTCCCAGAGCCAGCAGCAAATTCAACATTGGGTCAGGTCCAGCCTTTCCTTTCGACACTGCCAGCAAACTGTCTGCTTTGGCCGCGATTGTCGCGGTGCCGAGTGGGACCCGCTTCTGTGCCTGGTCTTCCACCCGGGACGTCAGAAGTTGCTCCATACTGATGCAGGCCCCTCTCAAATTTTTGTTAGTCTCGTCGCCTTCAGTAAAGCAGATCCTTTAATGGGATCCACCACTCAGTTCTTGTGCTCGAAGGTCGCAGCCACGGCAGAAGGGGACATGCCCGCCTGGTGGGCAGTAACCCTCTCTGACTTTCCCCCTTCGTGGTCCTTAATCGCTTTCAATTCTGTTTCCAGGCCAGTCGCTCAGTACGGCCTCTAAGGCAGCATTAGCCATGATTTTGCGTGCTTAGGAGCCCTGGTGAACAAAACGATACGAAATTAAGTCAGGAGAAATTGATGCGGTCAGGAGACAAAGGAAACACAAGGTGTACGAGGCTGCTGCCGGAAAAACACGGCACACTGTTTTCTAGTAAACCTTTTTTTTTAGTAAGTGGGAGTGCACTCTAAAATAATGATAAAAAGTATAGTATAGTAAATGCCGAAGCAAGAAACATAGTCGTTTATTATTATCAAGTATCGTGTACGGCACATAATTGCATGTGCTGTTCTCTTACAGGACTGGCAGAGTGGTGGCCTGTTGACAGCAGCGTCACCCCAGACACTTGGGGAATGCGTTGAGCTACGCGTTATAAGGCTGCAACGTCAGTAGGCAATCGGAGTTTTTCAGGTCCATTATGATTTTATGGGGCCACCATGGTATTTGCGTTCTGTCGTTGGCGGAAACGTCATGCAGCGCCTAACTGTATTTAGTGCCACGTGTTTCACGCGTTTGTGCTTTTTCTTGGTAATTTCGCTGTTTAAAATGGTCCCCAAACGTGTCCCTGAAGATCTGTCTGGTGTTCCTAAGTGCAAGGAGACTGTGATGTGCCTTACGGAGAAAATACATATGCTAGAAAAGCTTCATTGAGGCAGTTGCCATGAATTCATCGTTAATGAATCAACAATATCTATTGAATAAAGTGTCTGTAAACAGAAAGCACACATATAACAAGGGTATGTATAGATGGGTTGATGAAATGTTGTGAGCAGAAGCTCCCAGGAGCCTCACCCCGTTTTTCCCCCAAGGGGCAGTGATTCTCTGCCCGCTAAGTCAGCGTTTGTGGCGACTTTGTAGGCCTTAGCTACTGCAAATGAGAATCGATTATACTTTGGGGCGGAATCAGCAGAACTCAGCAACAGAATTGGATGTGGGGAGAGGAGAAAGCACCCAGGAGGACTCCCACATTCCTGGCCTGCACCCCAGGCAGGCCCACCCCTCACATTTGGGGCGTGGGGCAGGACCCCCGACAGAGGCCCTGGATGGAGGCCCACCCCCTTTCCCCTCCCACCCCAGCTCCGTCCCTCCCTACAAGGGACTCACACACATCACATTCAGGCTCCGTCCACACAGGCCACAAAGCAAGCGCCAACCCTTGGCCGGCCCGGGCCGAGGGCTGCAAGCGGGACCGCTGTCTGGGGGTGCACGTGGGGGCGAAGCCCAGGCAGGTCCTGCAAGCCAGCCTGGGGCGGACGCCCAGAGCATTCAGGACATCTGGGATTCGTGAGGTCCCTAGAGTCTGGCCTAGAAAAAGGGAGTGTGAGCTCCCAGTGGGCATGTCCCTTTGGCTCCGGGGACTCGTCACCTCATGTGAGAGGCGCGTGGAGCAGAGCCGGAGAAGGACCCGTTACACTGCGCTGCCCAGGGTGGCAGCCACTCTCCACGGGTGGCCCCTGAGCACTTCAGAGGGGGCTGGTCCCACAGAGATGGGCTGCAAGTGTAAGATAAATACTGGATTTTGAAGACTTAGTATGTGGAAAGTATATCTCAGTAGTAATTTTTATGTTGGTCATTTGTTGAAATGACAATATTTGAATATATTAAATGAAAAATGTTGTTAAAATTAATTTCACCTCTTTTTACTTTTCTTTCAAAGGGCTACTAGAGAATTTACAACGACAGATGCGGCCCACATCTTATTCCTACTGCACAGAGATGCTGTAAGAGTGTGTGGCCGGGGCCGGGGGCAGAGGCTCAGTGGTGCAGGTCCCGGAGTGGGAATGGTGATGCAGTCAGTCCCAGAACCGGGGAAGACTGGGCTTGAAGACGGGGGACAAGGACGACCGCGGTAGTGCTGGATGCCATGTGGCCGCCAACCTGCTCACCACTGTCCTCCCACTTCCAACAGGCGTCAAGATTTTGCCATATTTGCATCTTATCTGAGATTCCTTGATTTAATGATGATTACGATTTCTCCGGGTAACCCTTGGAAGGGTAGTATGGAAGATTACAAAAATGGCCACAAATTCTTTCCCCACTATCAAGAGGTGGAGTCTATTTCTGCACCCCCTTTTTTCATTTTTTAAACCCCCTTAATGTTCTCTAGGGTGTTTCTTCACCTTTTGATGCTGGGCTGGCCCTGCTACTTGCTTTGGCCATGGACATTGGCAAACAAGACTCAGGCAGGTGCTTGGAAAGTGCTAGTGCATCGGGTCTTGCTCGTCCTTGCTGCTCTCGGAATACTGCTGCCTGGGGAGGAAGCATCCATGACCCCATGTTGCCAGCCTCCCTGCATCCGTGCCCTTTGCATGTGATTTGAAGTTCCTCCCACCGAGAAAGAGGTAGAGTCCATTCACTCAGTCCTTGACTCTGGCTGGCTTTTTCGCTCTCAGTGGGAGTGAGCTGTGCCCGTGCGAAGCCTGGATGAAAGACCACAAGGGGCAGAGCCAAGTCGGTACAGTGCTCCCCGCTGAAGCCATCTGAATCCGGCCATTCCCCCACTGACCCGCGGTTGCAGACTCGTGAGCAAGCCCAGCAAAGAGCAGCCACGCCGAGTCCAGAGCAACCAAACTGCCCAGCCGATCTGCAGACTTGTGAGCTAAATAAATGCTTCCAGTCATTCAGTTTGGGGTTGTTTGTTACTAGGCAAGAGCCAACCATTAAAGTGACACAGATATAGACAACATTTGAACTTGGGTCTGTCAGACCTGATTCCCAAGTTGAAGATCTTAACCACCGCGCCCCACCATTTGCATTCAAATTCCGAATGCTGACACTCAAAGCTTGGAGGTGAAGAAATCAAGGGCTAATGACGTGGGAGTCATCACATCCCCCGCCAGCAACAAGGATGGCTGCTGCCCCATGCCGTGCCACCTTCAAAAGGCACAGCTTCTGAACTTTCGGTCCGGGATAAAACATTAATAAGGAGGCCCCGCTGGCCTCAGGGGTGACAATTACTCTTTGAGATGCCAACTGCAGTTATTTTCCTCCTCGGGGATTATTAGGCTTGTCCTCCTGTGTCTATTGTCAGGACCCAGGAAGGGGCTGCCTTGCTGATCCCATTCTGCCGCGATAATTACCCATTATGGGAACCGCGCACCTCTCATGGAAGTCTTCCTAATTTCCAGCATTTACTAAGCACTTTATATTTGCAAACTCCCCAAAACTTCTATTCATCCAATTCTTTAGATTTGCTTTTCAGATGAATTTAAAAGCCACTTTGATGATATAATCACTATACTTTGCGTTAGCACTTTTCTCCGCGGTATTAGAATAATTTGTAGATAGTTATCCAATTCACCTCACCGCACCCCTGCGAGCTGGGGGGCGGAAATCCTAGGGAAAAGAAAGAAGCCAGGTTTTGTTTTCTTTTTCACTCTCTCTGCTTTACCAAAATGGGGACTTAGATTAAGTTTTCTACTGCTGCATAATAAACTACCACAAATTTCAAGGCTTAACACTACACACACACTCATACGCTCGCGGTCTCTGTAGGTCAGGGGTCTGGACACGGCTTAGCGGAGTCTGCTTCAGGGTCCCCCCAGGCTACACTCCTGGGGTCGGTGAGGGCTGCAGTTTCAGCCAAGGCTCGACCGGAGAAAGGGCAGCTTGGAGCTCATTCGGGTTGGTGGCAGAATTCATCTCCTTGGAGCCCTGGGTCTGAGATCGCCCTTTCCTTGCCGGCTATCCAGCCCCTAGAGGCTGACTTCAGTTCTTTGCCAAGTGGCCCTTTCCATAAGCCACTCACGACAGGCAGTGCACCTACTTCTTCGAAGCCGGCAAGAGAGATTCGTCCTCTCTTCTTTCTCTCCCCAGTCTGCTAAGACGGAGTCTTCATATACAAACATAATCACGTCGTCACCTCCCATCATCTTTGCCATATTCAGTCGGTGAGACGCAAGTGGCACTCTCAAGGGGGTGGGGGCTCACGAAGGCACGACTGTCAGAGGCAGGATGTCATTGGGTCCTTTCAGAGCCTGTCCGTCATGTTAAGGGGAGGGCCCAACCATGCCACAGCACCTTGGACACCGTGCTCACCGTTCAGGGTGGTGGCCTTCTGCATGGGGGCCCACGTGCATGCACATACTCACCCCCGCCCATGTGCTCGGTCGGGCCACCTGGCACACAGCATGCTCACCAGCGTTCCCCAGGACCTGAAGTCTCCTGGTCTCCCATCAGAAGTCCAGGTGAAGGGGTCACCCGGCTTGAAGAGCGACCCTCCCCAACCCTGGTAGACCCCGTGATGAGCCATGGCCACCGCACTGATACCAGAAAACATGGGGACAGCACCCAGTGCTCAGCAAGAGCTCGGCCCGTGCTCACCGTTTCTGTTATTCCTGGAAAGGAGCTTGCAAGCCAAGGGCAGAGCAGCCTGACCTCCAATGCGCTAGAGGTGTATACAAGGGTCCCAGGCTCTCGGTGCTTTGACTTATGATTTTTCAACTTTATGGTGTTGTGAGAGCGATACAGACCCAGCGGAACATCCACAAACCACCGGGGATGTTCAACGCTTTGTTATATACTAGGCTTTGTGTTGGATGACTTGCCCAGCCGTAGGCTAAAGTGAGCGTTCTGAGCCCGTTTAAGGCCGGCTGTGCGTGCTGTGATGAGTGGTGGGTTAAATGCATTTTGGCTTTCAATATTTCCTATGCACGATGGGTTTATCGGGACGTAATCCCACTGCAGGTCACGGAGCATCTGCACGCTGAAGGACTGTAACTGCAGGAGTGACTTTTCCTAAATACAAACATTTTTATAGACAAAGTATCACCTCCTTTATTTCTGTTTCTTTCGTATTTGCTTGCCGGGCACCTGGGTGAGTTCTCTTACAGATTGTAGTATTGAGTCCTCACGGCGACTTTGCCAGAAAGTAAATTTCGCTTTATGAAGGAGGCCTCCAGGTAACCCAGGAGGTTGAGCGACTGTCCCAAACCACGCACCTGCAGGTGGCGGGGCACAACCCCGAATCCAGGCTCTGAAGCAGCAGCTGGTCTGTGTCTGCCTCTCTCCATTCCCGCGTTCTCGGGTTTTGCTGCAGCCGGTCGCACTGGATCCAGTGTTTGTGCCACCAGCTTCTTCCGTGGCCTCGTTCCACAGCCTGCCTTGGTTACCCAGGGTCGGGGTGGCGGCAGCCGGGCCCCCTTTCAGAGTGTCAGGACTGAAGCACTCGGTCTCTGCCTCTCTCTCCGCCTGTCTCTCTGTCTGTCTGTCTGTCTGTCTCTCTCTCTCTCTCTCACACACACACTCACTCACTCACTCACTCATACATATGCTTACACATCTAGCCTCTTTTAAAGAAGACAGACCAAAAAGCGTCCTACATTCTCGTTTGTTCTATGGAACAGTCTGAACTGAGCCCTTGCAATCATGGGCATTTTATTTTGCTGTCCCTGACCTGCTCTGGCTGCTCTCCCTTCAAGTTCTTTAATGTCACCCAGGCAGGTCCTACAACTTCCCAGGCACTTTGTAAATACCTAAGGTCCAGTCCAGAGCCATGTGGGTCAGAACTTCAAGGGCTACTTAAAGTACAGCCCAGCTCGGGCTTGGCGGGGACCGTCCCTGTGGGGGCAGGGGGCGGCAGGCAGAAAAGGCAGGTCTCCCCCCACTCTCCTGGCCTCGGGTGCACACCTCCTCCGGAGCGTTGGGACCAGGAGGAGGGACACAGAAGGGCCAGCGTGCTTCTCCCCGACTGCCATTCAGGGCCTCCCAAACCTGGCTCCCTCTCATGGGGGGCGGGGGGACAAGGGAGCTCTGCAGGGACCTTAGTCACCTCCTCCCTGGGGGGGGGTCCTTTCATCTTTTGTTATGGGGACCACCCTCACTGGAGCCAGCCCTTTTGTGTATAGGTCAGCAAGACAGCTCCACCGCGGCCCACCGGAGCCCTGCGTCCTCGCCACACCAAGTGGGGGCACGCATGCGCACTCCCCCACCCTAGCACCGCTCTCTGCCCTGCCCTCCCCGGCTCCCCTGCTCGCCTCTGTCCGGGGTAGTGAGGACACTCAGAGACGCAGAGATGCCAGGGGCCCCTCCAGGCAGCCCTGTGCTCTGCAACACCCTCTTGGAGCCGCGCCATGAAGCTTGGCGGCAGGACCACCTCTGCCTACCTCACGTCCCCACTTGGCCGACAACTTGGTTCTCAGAAGAATTCCTCCCGCACCCCAAGGTTTGGTTCACACAGGCTTGGGGGAGGTCGGCATTCGTGTGTGTGACGCGGGTAGGGGGCTGTTTACCCTCCTCTTAGTGAGTCCGTGGCCACGTCTGAAGGTGGGGCCGCTCAGCGTCCCTTGCTTTGAGCTTTGTCCCGCAGGCAGCAATTCCAAGATAACCGACAGCCCATCCCCCACCACGTCTCCTCCCCCCCCACTACGTCCTCGTCCTCGCTCTCCCAGGTCACGGGCCCAAAGGAGCACACCAAGTGCTTTTCGCACAATGCAGGCGCTAAACTGGGCACGGATGGCACCTTCCCTTGGAACAGGTTTGTCCCGCACAAGGCAATGTGCTGCAGGCAAGATCGCAGTGTCACCGCTTGCAGGAACTGGCCATTGCCAGAATACTCGGTCGGTGGTCCCAAGTGAGGGCAAAGCTGGGAAGTTGGCTAGACCCAGTAAACAGAACTTTGACCCGCCAGGCTGGTGGGTTTTGGGGTGCGGGCAGTGCCTGGGACACGGGTTCCTGGGTGGCCCCCGGCCCTGCTGCAGGACCTCTGCACAGTGTGGTTTGTTAAGCCCCATTTATTTCCCTCCTACAGGGGCTGGGCTGTGCCAGGTACCCTGGGGAGTAGCCTCTCTCTTAGTCTTGCTGACTCTGTGAGGCGGGACCCCTGTCTCCCATTTTACAGAAAAGGAGACAGAAGTTCAGAGTAACTTTCCCAAAGG